>WWET01002797.1:181511-195667 GCA_011038615.1 Limnodynastes dumerilii | reverse complement strand
TATATATATATTTCATTACAAGGAATTTAAATCTCCTGATCCCCTGCTCAGTGCAGTGAATAAATTATGTGACAACGGAGCCTGCTTCAGTCCTTTAGAACATTATAATCCTTTATGTTAAGAGTTATAACATAATATTTACACTGTATATCCTCCTCAACCCCAAAACATCCCCGGCCAACCAGGAGGAGGTAACATGGCTGATTTCTCTGCTAGAATACAGAATAAAATCAGTGGTAGAGAAGTTAGCCATGTTGCTCCTCCTCTGAGTACACTCAGGACTATCAGTTAACACACGCAACATTATGAAATTTCCTATCTTTATAATTTTTTACTAAACTATAAAAAAAAACACCTAATTTTCTTACAAATCTCACCCCCCAAAAAACACTCCTCTCTAACATTATCTGCCAAACAAAAAACAGTTAGTGTGAAGACCATGCCCCTCCTTTCATAGAAAGTCAATGTGGAATGGTGTTTATTAGAGTTAAACTTAATATAAGGGCACGACTGTGCTCTTATAATATACATATACTAGCTAAAGTACCCATCATTGCCTGGGTTTATACCTGGATTTAACAGTCAACATTTCAAAAATAATTAGCAGCTTAGCAGCTCTTGCAACACAAAAATTAGATGACTGGTTTTTGAAGCAACATTTACAACAAGCTCTATTTGTTCCAGCCAAGCTCCATTCACAATTGACCTTACTTATTCAAACTACACCCTCTTTTCCATAAGCCCCACCCTTTTGGAGACCACAATCAGTACAGTCACTCCTAAATCAGGATGAGATGTCATTCAAATCCATCCAGTGGAAGACCCAGAACAGGCTTCCCAGGTCCAAGTTCTGGCCAGTGTACACCAAAGGGAGGTCCGACCGGAACCCCCCCTTCCCCCCAAAAAACTGGGCAAGGATCCAACTGGACCGATTCATCTTTGTTTCATCACAACATCGCTAAGCTGCTATTTTTAAAATGTTTACAGTTACATGCAAGTAATTGAACAGGCCCCCTGGGCCAAATTTGTGCCCAGCGCACTCTGCTGTGAGGTCCGACCTGGACTCAAACCACTCCATTTTCCATCCTGGGCCAATTGCCACCCCTCTGTTAAGTTTTTAACCAAGAAATTGAGATTAATAACAGGTGGATAGTGCCATACTCACCACTGCTTACTGCCAAATCCATACAGTGGAAGGCTCAGAACAGGTTTCTCAGGTAAAAGTTCTGCCCAGAGTACACCAAAAAGAGGACCCTCATGGTGCAGGGGTGCCTAAAATAGTGGCTAACAATCAAACTTCTCTTATAGAACATTATATATATACCATTTTTCTGATAGTTGGTTTGGGGAAAAAAAAACATTTCATTTAGCAACAGAGGTAGAAGTAATGGCTCTAACATACACTAATATCTTATATACTACCAAAAACCACTTGCACTACATGAATAAATAAACCATAATCTGGAAGAACCAGAAAGAGGTGTTCTTTTAAGCTCTGATAGTCTGTTGCCAGCCAGAAGAGAGCTAGAACAATAAGTTATTTTTCTTCCCCTCTCTATTGCCTTTAATTTTCAAGAAAATTTAATTGTGTGAAATTTATTTAGGTGTATTTGACATGTGATATGTTTGTCTTGGTGTGATGTGATTGTACAGTCATGTATTTAATATAGTCTTTTATATGTGATATATAACTATTATAAATGTCACCCATAAAGTCATTATGATATTCGTTACAGGCATTTTTAAAATAAAATGTGTTTAATATTTGTGCCCTTTTTGTGGGATTAAAGGGTCTGGAGCAGATTTTGCCCTAAAGTTTACTTTTATTAAAGCATAATTAGATTTAAGGTGCATGTAAAATTATTTATAGGTTACACATGTAGTGTGATTTATCAAATATTAGAGTATTTGGTAATGTTAACAACATGTATTTAAATGTTTTCACAATGCGAAAAAAAAAGAATTAAACTAAATATTGGGCACAATGATAAAAATCATTTCATTAAAAAAACTTCACTTTTGAATAACATTCTGCAGAACATACTTTGTCAATATAATGTTAACTGCACAACACATTTTTTATTTACATAAATCACAACAGCAGGCTATAAAACTAATCTTGGGATTGGTAAATTCTCTTTGCTTTTGTATTTATTGCTGTTTTGAATTCTTAGACTATCTATACTGTTATGGTCTACAATGATTTAAACAATTAATGTAGATTGCCCCTCTGAGCTGTATAAAATGTGACTTACCATTCTGTTATAATGTGATTTCTAAAAGCCCTATGTGGCAGTCATACTTTTTACCTTCAGAGATTCTGTTTTGTAGGACAGATTTTTTATTTTATACTACAAATAAACGCAAAGGCAGCGTTATTTTGTTTGCAAAGGTAAGTGCGCAAATTTTTATCAAGGATATTAATACATGGAGGTGCGTATTAAAATCTGCGTATTTTGGCTACCGTAATAGCCGGTTTTAAGTGCTTTTACCTTCATGACCAAAATAACGTGGTCTTCATGTTTAATTGAATCGGGCCCTATATGTTACAATCTACTTTTAAAAACGGACAGCTACATTATACAAAATAAAAAAACTCAAAACAAACATATATTGCAAAATTATGCTTTACTCTATTATGTGATGAATAGAATAGTAAACTTAAGTATATATAGAAGTGTTTAAATGTATTAAATGAACAAAACTGTTTTTCTTATTAGTAAATATGAATTATGACACAATGTGTTTTTTGGGAAGCAATGCAGATCACCATAGGTGGGGGAAAAAATGGTACATAATAAATAACACGTATTACCAGTAAGCAATAAACTATACACTTAATCACACGATATAAGCTCACCTTATATTTAGTCAATATGATACAATCCTAACGCATTTAATTTGGTTTTCACATTTCAGCTTTATCCATTAGCACATACATTTTATATGTAGTTAAAGACCAATTTAACTCAAAAAGGAAAATGTAGTTGAAAGATGAATTAAAGGAGATAGGGGGAATGACACAGCATAAGCTTCAAAACTAGTGTCCCCTGGGTCTAACTTTCCTGCTCGGACAGGCCTTCTCACATAGCTATTGTTAAAGCTTCTTCAATGTGAGCCTCAAGTAAAACCAAGAGCTTGAGTTGGATTGAAACAGTAGGTAATGGAACATATGATCTTTAATTCAAAATTTCACCGACAGTAGTTTTACAGATGGAAATCTCAGTGTATTATCTATTTATTCACTAGGGATCTGAAACCTCACCAAGAAAAGTTATAACAAATTTTCTGTATGTTCTTGAATCTAATGACTTGATAAAATACTTTATCATTATATTTGCAACAGCCCACAAACTGAGTGTCATTATTATAGGTGATAGTTGCACTTTAAGCTCCCTGACAAATAAATGTCTATTCTACCAAATACTAAATGCCTAAGAATATTTTTGTGGTTTTACACACATACAGTAATAAAAAGGAAATTAACTGACAAAAAGGAAACCAAATTTCAGGGTCCGCAATGAAAAAAAAATTCCTTTTAATAAGCTATTTATCAAAAATTGTAATCATTGAAATTATGGAGGGAATAAATAACATTACATATCTGATCTACTGTGTGGATATTTGTAAATGCCATAAGCCTATAAAAACATGTTGTGAAACCAAAAGCATACAGCACTTACCCTGAAATATAGAAAAGTATAAAACCGCTATAAAATACCTTACAAAAATAAATTGCGTCCTTGAACATGGCGAGGCAGTCTACAAATAAATGTGTTTGATTGTTCTCATAAGTGCTAATCTAAATATAACCGAACTACTGTACATGTAATTGGTAGCAGCAATATTTCTTTTTTTTGTTTTTACCATGTGTGAAAATGGAAGATATCTTACCAGATATAGATGTCTTACTTATAGTACAATTTAAGTAGCACAAATGCAGTATAACCTACAGCAACATAACATTTAAGATCAACTTAAAGTGTTCTCACTTAAAATTAATTTGCTGCTACATTTTAGGTAACAGTTGTAATGTAAACAAAACTTAAAAGGGAATTTTCCATTCTAATAAATCAAATGTTCAAATCTGTAATGTTATTAACATAGTTTTCATGAATGCAAGAAATTCTTATTTTACAAATCCAATCTAAAGTGAGGATAGGAACACTTGGCACAAAAAAACAAAAATAAAAACCAGAAATGTAAATATGACAATCATGTTGCTGAAAGCACAATAAAGTCTTTTTTGCAGCAGTCTCTACACATACCATTCCCTTCTGGATATGACAGAACCATCCACATGGGAAACCAGGTCATCTTCATTGTCAAAGTTCTGATTGTACCGTGACACTATAGGTATGTTTTTCTCATTGTAATTATTGACTGGTTTATCAAATTGCTCTTGATATCTGTTATAGCTAATATGGTTCCAATCAGAGTTGTCATCATCATGAAGGTATTCATTATATATATGATCATTGCTCTTAGTGTCAACTTCTTTTTTAAGGTTTTGAGGATATGGATCAAGGTCTTCAGGCTGGAAAACATCAATTTGGGACTCTTTCTGCATATCAGAGGGAGGAATGTAGCTCTTTGTAAAATAATCCCCACGGAACGTTTGTTTTCTTCTATGATAAAGAATTCCAAATAGTACAATTATAAGAATCAAAAAGAGACAACCTCCTACTACGCTGCCAATAATGGTGCCAAAATTTCCATCATGCATGCTTGCCATGGTCGAAGCTGGAATATGAAATTTTCTGGAAGTTGTTGCTAATTCTGGATCAATGGCTGAATGGGTCTGTGGAATTGTAGGAGATGGAGTAGTAGTGGGAGGATCTAATGGAAGAATTAAACATGAACAGAGCATATGTTAACATTAGCTAGTTACCAAAGTTGATAATGACAACGCACAAGCGCAATAAGTATTTCAGTTGGACACAATTTTTTTTTCCATGCACAGACCATTTCTTTTATAAAAAAAAATAGGAGAATATTAATAATAAAAAAAATGTATACATTACTATTTTTGCATAAACATCACCAGGCACAGCTTCTAAATAAAGTATACCTATACACTACACAGACTGAAGGCAGAGCATGAATTGCACTCAAGAATGCAAAGCTGCTGCCAATGTGTAGCGACTAGAATACTTTAAATCAAATGGATGTTTTTTTTTTTACACCAAATATCCCTAGTGCCCTGTACTACATTAAAATGATAGAAATACCACAAAAAGCTTTTTTTTTCCCATTGGGAAATTAGAAACCACCAATCTGGAATTAGAGCAAATTACTTGTATCTTCTAAAAAAAACAACACTCTGGACAAATACTGAGCTAAAAAACTAAACTATACAAGAGATTCAGGTTAAAGAGGTCTTTCCTATGCTAATCTGTAAATATTTGGAATGACTGTATTTAAGGTGCCTGTCTCTTCCATGTTTACTATCCCTTCACAAATCATGTCTAAGTATGGTAGCATGTTTTCACACGATAACAGATCTATCCCCACATAGAAGGACAGGAAAGATGTGAATAATGAGAATAATTTTTTGTTCTGAGTATGAAATATAAAACAGAATAGAGTGTAAAATAAAAATTTAATATTTTTAAAGAAATAAGTACATTGCATTGCTGCCATATGCTAGTATTCTATTTCCTTCCATATAAAGGCAAAAGGTTATTATATTATTATATTATTATTATTATTATAATATATTATAATGATATTATATTAAGTAAAAATATTTACAGATAACCAATCATGAAGGTTTGTTCACTTATTTGATAATTATGGACTATGCGAATATATGTGGATTGTAGAGAAGATGTTACCCACCATAGCATAGCGGAAGATTTTAACAATTAAGGACACATCTTGCTTTGGTCAGTGAGGTATACCCAATTAGGCAGTAATGACAAACAGATACAAATGGCTTATCAAGGTTACTATACCATTAGTTATAAAGCACTAAAGTTTCTCTTAATGTAGAGACTGATCTTCAATTTTTTGTTCGCTGTTTTGATTTTTATTTGACCAGATCTGTGCATTTAAAAAAAAGCTTGAACATTTTATGTTACAGTCATCATCATTATCAAACATATTAAAAGGTCAGAGAAAGAGAAGATAGTAAATAGATATGTTAGTTATTGTATATGGAGCATGATATAACATAAGTAAGATGCAAGGTAATTTAAATGATGATTGGGCCCCATATAACAGTATGCAACACACAGTTAGGATGCTTCTAGAAATATGTAAATACAGGGTGGGATTTGATTGGTTAGGATTAGTGACCTAGGTTATAAAAAGCTACCATTAACTGTAATTTTCCTCCCTCCCCAAATTATACCATGTATTTTCTAACTTGCCCAGTTTTCTTTTCAAACATGACATAGGTAAAAGGTAGAGGCGGTGTATCACCATTTCAATTTGGCGCAGAAAAATAGCCAGCTCATATGACCAGGGACCCGGTCTGTCTCCTCCACAGGATGCACTGTACAAGTGAAGAGGTGATGCTGGGGGATTTGTATGGTGGGGGCGCCTTGTTGATAATGAATTGTTGACGCTTTAAGTATCCTTAGGTGCCGCATGTCTCAACTCTAAATTTTACAGTCTAATTCAAAAAATCTATTTCAATTAATAAACCAATGTCCCCTTTTTAAAATCTAATAAAGCTGTCTGATTCTTTATTTGTATGAAGGTAGGGTGCTGTGATGTGGGGTCATCGATCGTTGATGTGGTTGTTAATCCGAGGTAATCTGGTTGTGGGCACACCGATAGAGCTTTTACAATTTAAAAAATAAAAAGAAACTGTTTGCTTCGGACAGTAAATGTTATCATATTTAGTTTCAGATGTATTGATGTTTCTGACATATAACAGTTGAAGGCGACATAATATTGTCCTGGCCTTGTCCTGTATAAGTCTGCATTTTACAGAGCCGAGGAGGCAGGATCCTTGAAGAACTGCATTATTGGAGCAAAATGATAACAATCCTGCAGCAGAGTGTATCAGAGTGCACTATTACACATTGTTTACATATTCATTGACTACAAAAGTAACAATTCTGAAATGTTATTAATTACTAGCTTTTGTGTACCCAGCTATAATCCAAATGAAACTAGGGTTGATTGTGCCTAGGAGGGGGCACACAGATTTGTGACATGCCTAGGGAATCCACCCCTGGTGCTTACTGGTATGGAGATGGTTAGAATCAAAGTAAGGGAGCCACACATTCTGGATGCCCCCCTTCTAGGTTTGACACTAGTGCTGGTATTGCAAAAAAAATCTGGGGAAACACATGCAGCTTGCCTTTTTAGTTATCTGCTTCCAGCCTAGGCTTGTCAGGAGTTGTAAATTTACTTATGCACATAGGCGTCAGAACGGGGCAAGGGGGCATCTCACCCCCTCAAAATATCAAGGGGGTGCCCCAGGCCCAGTGACAGGGGGAGGCAACGGGGACCCTTCTAAGCGGGGGAATGCGGCGCCAGGCCAGTCATGAGCCTGCAGCGGCAGTTACACAGAGCAGTGATTTCAGCTGCTCTATGTAACTGACACAGATGCTCATACAGGAACTTCCTGTATGAGGAGGAAGAAAAGAGAGCATGCCACGGAGGAGGAGGACACAGATAAGGTAAGAAAACTTGGGGGGGGGAGACTTTTGGCACAAGGTGGGGGGCAAACCAAGGTGAGATGGGGGCACCGGTGGGAGGGCTAATTTCTTGCTCCTCCCCCAACAACAGTCTCTGGTGCCAGGCCAAGTAGAAAAAAATCCATAATTTCTTGCTCCTCCCCCAACAACAGTCTCTGGTGCCAGGTCAAGTAGAAAAAAATCCATAGTATATTTCTGCTCTTTATAGGCCATATGCAGAGCTCCTCTTAAAGGCCGCGTATACGTTGCAACAAGTAACGTAAATGGGCACAGAAGGAGGGTGCAGATGACAAATTGGACATTTAAAGAAGGGGCATAAAGACCTAATGGGTACAGAATAAGGGGAAAGATGACAAAATGTACATTTACAGAGGGGCATAAAGAACTAATGGACACAGAAGGAGGGGGCAGATATTAAGCTGGATATTCACAGACATTTAAGTCATATAATGTGCTAAAGTTTTGGTTACATTTTTATTCCTGTTATTGGGTGGGTAGGGGCCCCTGTGCATAACTTTGCCCAGGGCCTACAATTCTGTTAAGACGGCCCTGATGATAATACATTTCAGGAGCTGCTGCTAATGGTGACACCACTAATTGAAAAGGAGCACACCAAACTGAGGAGACCCATCTCTGCAGAACAGATAGCAGACTGATAGACTGATAGCAACATTACACTTTTTGGCTACTGGAAGAACCCTGGCAGATCTCAAGTACAGCACTGCAATTTCACCTCAAGCTCTTGGTGTGTTAATACCTGAGACGTGTGAGGCCATTACTGAGGTTCTAAGTAACCAATACATGAAGGTTGATGAAAAAAACACAACATTGTTTTTAACATTTATATATTCTGAAATATAATGTCAACATATACAATATATAAACAATCTGTGCTACATTTCTTTAGAAAGAAAAACTTTTAACAAATATAATAAAAATACTACAACAGTTAACAAACTCAAAGATTAATTTAAATGTAACTTTCTTTATTTTCCCCTGCACAATGAGAAGCACTAAATAGCATATTGTTGTGAAGCCAGTATAAATAGGTGGCTCTCTACTTCAAATCTTGTTTGATTTTTTTCACCCACACTAGCCAAAAATAAGTCATTATCCTCGTCTTTCTTTTCTAGAATACGTCGTGCAGACTCTAGAATATTACGTGTCAGAACTTCATTAGGCCCAAGCTGCAGTTGCCTTTTCTTTGCCCTCTTTCCTTGAGGTTTCTGCTGCCGCTATGTTCCTTCCAGTTGAGATCCAGCATCCTGCAGGATTTCTGATGGTGTCTCAATGGGAAAATCCTGCGTATTTATTTCTGTATTCATTCCAACTTCATCTACCTCCAATTCAATTAGAATAGATGGCTGTAATGATAAAAGAAGAGAAAACATTAATAAGAAGAGAAAACATTAATAGACAATAATAATAATAATAATAATAATAATAATAATAATAATACCGTATATAAATATTTAAATAGTTTAATCAGTTAACGATTTTAATAGATTTGTTTGTTTTTTGACAAACAATCGCTGATGATTTTTTCAACATATGGAATTTTCCAAATTGTGGTGGAGCATTGGATGTGAAACACTTTCGCATTATGCCCCTTGCACATAGTGGATCTTATTTTTATAATTATAAAGGGTTCTTTAGCATAATCCTTATGGCGATTGTGGATGCACATTATAATTCTTTATATGTGGACATTGGCAAAAATAGGAAAGTATCAGATGGAGGTGCAATAGAACGAACAACCTTTTTCCAGAAGCTGAAGAAATATAGAATAAGAGCTGAATCTGCCAAACCAAAGCAAAATGAAATTTGGACTTAATTTTGTATTTGTAGTCGATGATGCATTTCCACTTCAGCCAAATTTATTAAAACCTTATTGCCAAAAAATGCTGACTGATGAAAGGAGAATATTCAATTACAGGTTATCTAGAGCAAGGCCAGTGGTGGTGAATGCATTTGGGATTTTGAGTAATAGGTTTAGAATATTTCATACCGCCATAAACCTTCATATTGACGAAATAGACAAAATAGTCATGGCATGTTGTGTTCTTCACAACTATCTTAGGTCTAAAAGCCTTTCTGTGCACATGACTGGGTATCCATTAATGTAAAACTTAGAATTGGATACGCTGGAAGTGTTGGCATCACTGGAGTCTTCACAAATGCCAGCAACATTGCAAAAGAAAACAGGGAGGAGTATCTGTATTACTTCAAGGGAGATGGCGCTATGTCATGGCAAAATGACATGATATAATGTACATGTAGGCTGATCATATGTTAAACTTTTGTTTGTTTTACAAAAAAAAAAATCTGTAAGAGTTATGCAATATTTATTTTGTGCATATTTTACTTACAAATGATTCCATTTGGTTGTCAGTTTGTAAATGGCTTGATGTTGACGAGTTCTGCTCCACGTGATAGTTGAAACAAGACGGGCAAGTACCACAGTTTTGGTACATATATCATCAAAGCCAGCACCAGATTTTTTGGAGGCCTCTATTTTGTTTACTTCGTTTTAAAAACAGTTCTCGTGTTTTAAATTTATATATATATATATATATATATATATATATATATACATACATACATACATACACACACACACACACACAGAGTTTAAACTTGCTAGGCATGCACAGCTGCGCCTACAATGGGTTGACCACACCCCCCCAATGGTTTCGCGGCGGCACAATCACACCTATTATACAACAGGGTGGGAGGCGCACCAAGGTAAGATGGGGGCGCCAGTGGGAGGGCTAAATTCTTGGTTGTGACACCCCTGCTTATCCATGATTATATAACAACAGCTATTTGTTGAAAATGTCTGTCACTTTGTAGAACTAACGTATACACCACAAACTAAAATCCTATCATTCATCTAATCTTTTATGCAAAACAGCTATTGTGATCATGCAATGTGACAATTGCCACTAATATGTGCATACACACTACACAATCATTACCCAGTAATTGTTAAGTGTGTACCCAGTCATAAATATGAAATGGCAGCCCAGCCTAAATTGCTCACACACTGACACACGAGATAAACAGACTTACTCAATTTCCTAGGACTGTTTGAAGCATTAGAATGCACAGCACAGAATCAGTATGTGTGTACCTGTTTAATAAATATAATGATTTATTTTGCTAACTGAGTACCGACCTCCATCCCTTTTGTTTTTTGACTGGTCACCAATGTTTTTTTTTTTTTCACTTTAAAGGGTGTGCGCTAATTTTTTTCAGAATTTATTTAAATATACAAATATCACACACACACGCGCACACACACCCCATGTCCCAATGTTTTAGAGGATATTGCCAGTAATAGTATTTTCTCTAAAGAATTTTTATGGTACAAAGTAATTTAAGCAAGCGTGAAAGATTACAAAAAGGCTATGAATATACTGCTAAATAATTTAGACTTTTAGGCGACTGTAATGCATTTATGCTGCCAATTTTATTTTAGAACAAGATTCTCATTTTACATCCCTTTCCCACAAAGAACACTTTTAAAAACATTTTTCTTTTATTCTTTAGCGAGTTGTGAAATTATATGCCTTTGTGTTTATTTTTTTCTTTTAAGCATTTTTAATTTTTTGAAATTTATTCACATAAAACCATCACAACTTAAAAAACCTGCACAAGAAACCCTTTATGGCTCATCATATATAATAATATCAATAATTAAAATTTGCTAAACAGCAGCCAAGCTTTCAAACATAATACTATTACAAGCTGTCACCAACCATATAAACCCACCACTTCAAATTCAACTTATAATTGAATCATATTTGCAGACCAGCTTGCTCCAGAACACTTGAAATTAACTGTCCAGTGTATTAATAGCATCTGACAGCTTCCCTGCTGGAACACACCAGGGTTTCAGAATAAACAGTGAAAGACAGCAGATTGAACGAAGTCAGTAGCAGCAACAGCAGTAAGGTTCCCTTTACACTCTCTAGAGTTACGGTTGCAACTATTACTGCTGTAAAAAAATCAGGACAGATTACGCAGCAATGACTGGAGAATTTATACAAGTTATCACAGATACCAGGGGAAAAAGGTATCTATAACTAGACAGGGATGTTGTAATGTATCTGACATTTAAAAGGGTGGTAAAAGAATCACTTATCATAGAAAATGACATACACATGTATATTGGAGTGCAGTGCAGTTGGTGGAAGAAATTCAAATTTTACACACAGAAGAATTGAACAAAAATCTACCATCTCTTTTTTTTAGTTTTCTTTTCGGTCGGTTTTGCAGTTGTTTTGTTTAGTTAACACAGTGGTTTGTATTTTTTTACATTGTAAAAATTGAGAGGGTGATAATAAATATCTAGATAATTTGCCCAAAAGGAACAGATTTTCAAAACCACCCTTTTGTAAACCACCTCCTAATTTCTATTTCATGCAACTCAACTGAACACCTTCTAGTTATATTCAAGATAGACACCTACCAAACATATTTAGAAAATATGAATGCAGGCTATAAAACCTCTCCGAGTGATCCCTGGCCTTTACCATATGCAAATATTTCACCAAGTTGTATTTTATTTCATGTATTTGAGACAGATATTTCAAAACTCCTGGGCAAAATATTGTACCTGAATACATACAGCAATCACCAGTTTATAGAAGATGTCATTCAAATTTAATATTAAAAAAATAAAATAAAAAGCAACACAACAAAACACAAACTTACCTAAAATAGTGATGATCTTTTCGGCACTTTTCTGTCCAAGGGCATTGGTCACTTTGCACATATATATCCCAGAAACATTGTGAGTTAGAGGATAGTTGAAATGTAGTGTATTATTGACAGACAATAAACCATCAGGCCAGTTTCCATCTAACCTGTATTAATAGGGGTAAAAATACACATTAAGCACATTTTAGATTGTTAAATGTTTAAATATTTACGTTAAATGCACAAAGTTATTCCAGTCAAGTAATAATTGTAATGTACAGTATATATAATATATTATTCTCCACAGTGAAGTACCAATTGGCTCTGGCTACTTAATATTTTTATAGTTGGGAATGTTGCAGAGGTTGATGAGGACAGAGACAGACTTGCATTCACTATGTCCTCAACTGAACTACTGACCTACTTGCTTGGCCAACAAGTATGGCCTCTTTTTTTAGTGGTGGATGCAAATAAAAACTTTCAGGCATATCTGCCACAGTAACAGATCAGAAAACAAGGTTAATATTTAAATCTGTACTTAAAAGACCTAATTAGGGAAATTTATTCAAGATCATTAAAAATTTAATAAATGCTTGAAGTGACAATTTTTTAAAATAAAATAATAGCTTATATCTCTTATCTTAAAATTAAGAGCTGTTTTTGAGCATGTTAATAACAATTAAGTTGTTTCCAACACAGACACCTATGTGAAAGTAGCTTTACATTGGTCAGGTAGAATGTCTTTCCACCCATCTCATTATCAGAGAATGCTACCCCCTTGGCCAGCCGTTGCCTCATTTATAGTGAGAATAACACAAAATCACTTCTGAATAACCTATGAAGATAAACAAGGCAATCTGATGCACAGGAGTTAAGTTATCAAATGGTGATATTTTTTAAATAAAGAACAAGCAGTTTATAGGCCTGGAAGGAGTATAAGATTACAGAGAAGCATGTGGGTCTAGGCTTTGCATACTAGTGCTTACTTCCGTTGGATTTGAATTTCCAAATAAAAACAAAAAAATCTAATAAAAACATTTCAATAAAGTGTTTTGCATATAGATATTTTTAAAATATTAATTAAATAACATAAACACACACACAGACCAGCCATTAAAACAAACGACGGGTGAAGCAGATGGGTTGTAATCATATTTCCTACGGTAAAAATACCGACGATAAAAATACCTCCACGAAGGTACCGGCGGTGAAAATCCCGACACCACAAAAATACCGGCGATGAAAATCCCGACACCAAAACAATACCGGCGATAAAAATCCCGACACCAAAAATATACCGGCCAAAAAAATTACCGGCCCCTAAAAAATCCTGACACATAAAAAATACCGGCACCCAAAAAATACCGACGCATAAAAAATACCGGCAAAAAAAAAATACCGGCAATTTAAAAACCCTCCCGCTAAGCAGTACCCCACAATAAATACTTACAGTTATAATCCCGACTCCCATGACGTCTGGTCAGGTCCTGATGTTTAGCATCGCGCCAACAGACCTTCTACATGCAAATAGCAAAGTGCATATAGAAGGTCTGGGCGCCTGCAAAACATCAGAGCCGGAATAGACGGCATATAGAAGGTCTGGGCGCCTGCAAAACATCAGAGCCGGAATAGACGGCATATAGAAGGTCTGGGCGCCTGCAAAACATCAGAGCCGGAATAGACGGCATATAGAAGGTCTGGGCGCCTGCAAAACATCAGAGCCGGAATAGACGGCATATAGAAGGTCTGGGCGCCTGCAAAACATCAGAGCCGGAATAGACGGCATATAGAAGGTCT
>WWET01002797.1:156961-172134 GCA_011038615.1 Limnodynastes dumerilii | reverse complement strand
GTTTGCAATGAGAAAATCTTATTTTCCAATCTTTCTACAGAATAAATTACTAAAAGATTTATTTTTAGAATGGTTTACAATAGAGAAGATTTTGTTTCAAATATTGGCTCAGCTTGGACATTTTTTTCAAAACCTGCAACAGTAACAAACTGAGCATTTATTTCATAGTTTATATCCTAAGAAACTTGTCCTTCACACCTCAAACTAGACATATTAAAAGCCATATTATATAAAAGGACTTAAGTAGACCCCAAGAATTCTACATTAAAAATAAAAAATGACCAATAACAATACTGACTGTAGGTCAAAACATGCCAGCAAGAAAGCAACAGCTTGGTATTCAATAACTAAAATAAATACTGGACCACAGATACATTTTATTATTATTATCACTTACTTCAAAGACCTTTGAGTTGAACAAAGAAGAAAAATTTGTTCTCATATGTAACCTCAATAGCATATAACATACCAAATGATTTCTAATATTTGTTGAAATAATTGTACAGCAAAAATATAGAGAAGTAATTTAGGGAAATCCTGAATGAATGCTAACTTCTTTAACCTTTTTACAAAATAAGCAATCCAAGTCAGAGTTTTCAAATAACCAATCAAATATTAGGAAACACCTGTGCAAAGCATATAGTTTTATTTCATAAACACTACTGTAGTACAAGATCTGCTTCTTGCTGCACGGCTAAGAAATGTTATGATCTTACAACAGCTAATGTATTAAAAGGTCAAAATATTCTCATTAAATATTCAATTATTACTACTTATCATAAATTATAATTGCTCCTGGCATTTCCTTATTTGTATTATAAATTCATGTCATATATCCTACGACTCTTAGAAAAGTATTCTATAGAAAAAAAGCACTGTGATAAGTACTGTGTGTAAGGACGATAGGAGTCCGGTAGAGACCGCCGTATACAAATAGAAATAACCTAAGCTGCATAACAAAATCCAGTAAAAACTGGTGCATGAAATATTTACTTTTCTTTGAAAAACCCACTTTACAAAATAATCCACAATATTGTCTTCAAATCTGTAGATACCATGCATAACATAGGTTTCATAAAAGCTATCCCTTTATTTAAGATGTCACATATTACAGAGAAGTCTACTTTTAAACAGACACTTGCAGCCCACATGTTTGTTATAAACATGCTACCACATGAAGCACAGCTAAATGTTTTGGTGCGGAAAAGTAGTGCTAAACTAATTAAGTATATTTATTAGATTTCAGCTATTTCTAAAAAGACAAAAATTATTATGGTCATGCTGAAGTCTGGTTTATCTGCAATTGTTATTTGTCTAAAGATGTGAGGCACCTCACTGAGCAGACAATACGATGTTTTTTTTGTGTGTAAAAGTTGCGATTGCACATGTGACTTAAATTTCCTATTTTAGAAATAGGAGACAACTGAAAGCTAATTATCGTCTGCCTCTATTTAAAAAATATCACTATTGTGTAATTTTTTTTTTATGAACGTGAAAGTATGTAGATATATACCCCTCATTCAATTGGAAACACCGTCTGCAGCAGACCCACAGCACCGACCAGAGTGAGTAGGAAGCTATGGGGATTTTAGGGTTAGACTGCAGGTAGGGGAGTCTTCGGGTTAGGGTTAGAGTAATGGAAGGGTAAGAATTAGAAGAAGGGATGCTTACAATTCTTTGCTGCGTCTTCGTCCTGGGAATCATTGATTGCTTCTCCTCAGTGAGGTAGAATCAATAGATTTCCCAGGCACTTCGCTGTATCCTGGTAGAAAACGGTCCTCTTCAAAAAAAGGGCCATTCAAGGCAGCGACCTACACACCCTAGATTTATCTTGTAAAGTGTCTTATTAACAAGATTATTTCTAAACAACGATCTAAATGATGACGTCTACATTTTCAGCTAGCGTGGATTGAATTACAGGCACTATAATACACTTAATGTGCCGGATTCACAGCCCCGGACGTACTGCACATACGTCCTTAATTTACCGATAATAGCTACTACGCATGCGTAGCGACTACTTCACGTAATCTACTAATCGTTTCGTTACATAGATTGCGTATATGCGGTCTTACATAGATTGCGTATATGCGGTCTTAAAGATATATTTTCCAAGAAAATCAAATTTTAAGCAAAAACACAATTTTACACAGAATGAATGATAAATGCATTATGACCTGCATACTCTGTTAACATGACAGCACTTTAGAATTACCATCATTATTATTTTAATTTTGACACAGAATGAGTGGGAACAAATACACAAATCTAAGCTATAACATTATGTGTTAATACATATATCATGCTTCTATATTAAGAACCATTTGACAAATTTTACTCACATTGTATATCCAAAGTAAAAGGATACCTAATAACATTTTCCCAAGCAGGATGCTTTACAACACAGGTTATATTCCTCCTTCTAGCAAATCTTGTCGGAATCAGCTTGTATTGGCTTATAACCGTCACAGTTTTGTTTGCAAACGATGTAGACGTTCTCTCTGCTTTTCCAAAAGACTCCTCCCAGTATACTTCAGCAGCAGGCTTTCCTGTAGCAGCTGTACAAGAGGCTGCTACGGTCTCATTTGCACCATCAATTAAAGGATCAGGTCCCATTGCTATACTCACAGTAGGTTCAACTAAAATAAATATAAAAATAAAAAAAAGTAGATACAAAGTTTGATTTGTGAATTCTTACTTAATGGCAACAACAAAAAAAAAAGTGCAACATAAAAAAGAAGGACAAAAGCTACACCTTTACCAAACCATGAGGGACCTTATTGGGAGGCAAGAATTAGACAGAATTAGAGTTGTGAGGTGCTATTTTTAAGATAAACTGTTAATTGCAGTGTAAGTAAATAATAAAGCTCAGTATGTTTATACTAGAACAGGGGTGTCAAACACAAGGCCCGCGGGCCAAATCCGGCCCGCCAGACCTCGTCTGATGGCCCGCGGTGCCGCTGCCAGCCTTGCAGCCTCCCCTTTTTTTTTTCCAATGAATTTGCACATGGCTGGGCACTATAAAAGGGGGCACATGGCTGGGCACTATAAAAGGGGGCACATGGCTGGGCACTATAAAAGGGGGCACATGGCTGGGCACTATAAAAGGGGGCACATGGCTGGGCACTATAAAAGGGGGCACATGGCTGGGCACTATAAAAGGGGGCACATGGCTGGGCACTATAAAAGGGGGCACATGGCTGGGCACTATAAAAGGGGGCACATGGCTGGGCACTATAAAAGGGGGCACATGGCTGGGCACTATAAAAGGGGGCACATGGCTGGGCACTATAAAAGGGGGCACATGGCTGGGCACTATAAAAGGGGGCACATGGCTGGGCACTATAAAAGGGGGCACATGGCTGGGCACTATAAAAGGGGGCACATGGCTGGGCACTATAAAAGGGGGCACATGGCTGGGCACTATAAAAGGGGGCACATGGCTGGGCACATAGAGGGGACACATAGACCTACAGATACAACCGGCCCTTTGATGGGGACCAAACTGCTGATGCGGCCCCCGATGAATTTGAGTTTGACACCCCTGTACTAGAAGATAAAATAAAGTATTTTCCCTGCATTCATATAAATAAAGTAAGCTCAGAGTGGCAAACTGATCCTGGCCTATTCTTAGGTAACTAACAGAACAGAAAAACTGACTGATCCCTTAAGGGGAACTTTAAAATCACTGAGGTGGTGCATCTAGTCATATACATTTTTACTTATTGCGTGAAATGGGCTATAGGCCTTTAAAAGAGCATTTCATACACTCACTATGTTAAATTACCATACTTTAAAAGTTTAATAAAATTATCTGCATGAGGCCAAAATTTCAGTATCCTTTATAATTGTTCTTTAGCAAGCAGATTTCCCTTTGGATCCATTAAGACAAAACCAAATGTTTTTGTGCCATTCCTGTTCAACGGTGCCAACATAAAAAACTATGATTATTGCAATAAAAACAAGAGTGTATGGGATGATTTTCTGCACACCATTGTATTATAAGCTTAATTTCTTTTTCACTAAACTGTGGCTATTTTTTTTTTACTAATGCTGCAAATGCCTTTTCTTATTTTTCCATTTGCAATATTATACGTCATAACCATTAACAAGTTTTAGGGCTATATTTATTAAAGGGTGATTAGACAAAACTGGCTTTTTTCAACTTCTTTTCTAAACCAGCACGTTCGAATTTCTGTCCCGTTTTTTAGAGTGTAAAAAATAGAAACCACAGGATTTTCTAATCCCAATATAAATATATAGCTGGTAGTAAGTGGCGATTTTGTCAAAACTATAAAAAAAAAACCTTATTTCAGAAAAACATAAAAAAGAAATATATAGATGTCTGCATTTAAACGTTGAGCATGTTGACACTTGTAGTAGTAGTGGAAATTGCCTGCATCCCCTGTCACCTATCATGCTGTTGTCTGTACTGTGTGCATACATGAAAAGTAATGCCCCACTATACATACATTAAAAGTAGTGTCTGTTGTACGTGCATAATTAAATAATGTGAATAGCAATGCCTATAAAGTATATACAGTTTCATACTTATCACTGTGTTCTGTATGATTTTTGTAATCTTTATAATCTGAGGAAGGCTTGGCTTAAAATAAAAAATACAACAACAAATGCTGGGCAGGTCTTACTAGGAAGATGGCACAATGAAAATGAAAAGCGCCAGACGCCACCTATATTTATAAGCCGTGACAGCGTGACATTTTCATCATGCAAGACCTCTCCGGCGTTTGTTATGCGGTTTTATATCTTAAATTAAGCCTTCCTCAGAGTAAAGAGCCATACAGAAAAAGAAGACGATGGCAAGTATATAACAATGCAATCTTTACAGACATTGCTATTCACAATGTTTATTTACATATGCACAAATAACGGAGAACTACCTTTCATGAATGTATAACGACATTACTTTTGATGTATGCACGCAGTATAGGCCACAGTGCAATGAGGGACAGTGAACGCAGGCATTTGTTATTCCAAACATGCCAGCGTGACCTGCCAGCCATGGTGTGGCAATTTCAAAACCAGCAGCAAACAGGATTTGTAGTAAATTTACCCCTTAATGTACATATTTGAATAGGAAGTTCCCATAGGTACAGAACCTATGTCCTGTTAGAATTCATTACACTTAAATGGAACATGCATTTATTCCCAAATAATGACAAGTATAGCCCTGACAATAGGGCTCTTCTCAGAGAAATGTTTAGCTGAGAAGGTAATGGGCCGGATAGAGTCTGGTTTTTACTGATCAGGACTGCCTCTCCCTTACCTCCAACAATTTGAATTCCCTTTAAAAAGTTATAGAATACAGAAATGTGAGGTTGGCAGTTGGTTGACTTAAGACTCAAAAGCTAATCGTAGCTCTCAGTTCTCTGGGTTTGGAGATATCACTAAATGTGTCAGAGCTGTAAGTATGATCTAATTGTATACAATAAAACTTAATGGGCACGTTATTATAAGTAAAGCTTATTGCAATATTTGTTCTGAACATTCCTTTTATTTAGCACAGATTATAACAATGTAGACCCTTTTTAAACTTAATTTGGTCAGAAGCTATTGGCTAACTCTAAAAGATTGTTCAGGAGACTCACAAAATTCAGTCACTGCTCCTGTTTTCCCAGTCCATCCTCCCATATTTGGTCAACAGATACTAATGATGTAAGTCACTGCAAAGAAGTAATTTAATATATGTGGCAGAGCACAATACCTTGTCATTGTTATATAGCTCATTTCCTCCTTTAAAAATATTCATCATTCTTACCAAGCACAGTAACAGTAGTTGAAGATTGTACATTTCCAAGAGGAAAAGTAACGGCTTTGCAAACGTATTCCCCGGCATCAGAAAAGTCTACATTGTTTATAACAATAGTTGCATCATGGAATGAAGTATTTTTGAATGTGGTTCTATTCTGATATGATCCTTGATAGTCTGTTCCATAAATTGGATGATGAACAGCTATGGTCTGAGCACTTTTGCCAATGATCTTCTCCCATGCAATTTGTGTTATTGTTTCATTGACCTCAATTAAACACTTCAAAGTTATGTTCTTTCCCCACACCGCAGTCCCATATGGATCCACATTTATCTGGCCGGCACATGAACCTAGAGGTAAAAAAAAATTAAATGGTTAAAAAACACTTTCAATATATTCAGTAAAATGTGTAAACAAAATAATTAATTGCATATCTTAAGATTCAACCTACCAATTTAATGTAAAAAAAACACCCCCCAAAAAAAACAAACCACACACTTTCTTGATGCAGCATTTATATGGAAAATCTGCAATGTAGATATAGGACCGTATTCAGACTACCGGACATATAGCATATACGTCCGGAGTTTAGCGTTTTTTTTACTACTGCGCATGCGTAATACATTTTTAACGTAATCTACGTATCTTTTTCTTATGTAGATTGCTTATATGCGGTCTTTAAGAAAATCTTATGAAAATGTGTAATATGTAAATGCTTTAATATCTGGAAGACTGACATAAAATACAGTTAAAAAAAAAAATTACATTTTGCCTAAACCACTTCAAAACATTTTTGCTTTATTTTTATATTATTATTATTATTATTAAGTTTGTGTGAATAAAGTATTCTATGGGCCAGATTGAAGCCTGTTCGCAGTGCTTTTTTCACTAATATACTTCACGGTTTTTAATACGCACCGTAACAGATGGGAATAGGCACAGTTCACTCTTTTTCCCGCCTTTACGGATAATTAAATGAGGCCCTAAATGTATATGTGTAATATTATATATATATATATATATATATATATATATACATACATATATATATAGCAGTGATGAAGCGTGAAACAGCAGGTGAATGAACTGACAGCTTATTGTAGCGCTTATGGCATGATGTGTTTTGTGCCGCTAGATTCTAGGTAGATGGGATACCGTCACTCCAGCGGAGTAAGTGACGGCTTGTCGTGCTCTTCATAAAAGATAATCCAAATGTCCAACGAAATTGAAGTCACTCAAGGAGTCTTGTAATGAATTTGTAAATAAAGCCTATTCGGCAAACATTTAATATAGGTCCAACGTTTCAACCGCACAACCAGCGGATATACACACACACACACATAAAATTTCAGTGAAATACACTTTTTGCCAATTGCTCTTTCAGCTACAAAAAACAAACAAAAAAAAGGGACATGACAGATTATAATTTATATAATTAAACTGTTTGAAAGAAATGGCAAAAAGCCTGGCATATCACACTGTGACAGTCTAATTTAAGTAAATTGAAGTACCTCAATCTTGAGGCAAGGAAAGGAAAGATCTGCCAAGGAACAACCAGCAAAAATATTCGGATATTAACCGGCTGTCAGAATACTCAACAGGGAACAGTTTTAAGTCTGAGTTAATCTATGTGCTTAAACAAAAAGAAAACCTTCTGGCACATTATAGAAAAACAAAAACAAAAAAACAGTACAGCAAATCGGATGCGGATTTTCAAATTAATAAAAGTCAAACTTTCTTAAACACATGCAAAATATATAAACCAATGAAACATTGAAAAATTATATTTCATAATACCGACTGACAGACAACAAAAAAGCACATGCTCTCTTCATTAGCACTCAGATTTTTTTAGATGAATAAATAAAAGTAATAGTGTCTACAGCGTATATTTTGTGGATTTAACTATGATTGTATGAAATTGTTTTCATCTGTTAAGGCAACTTTTTTTAGTATGCATTGATAGATCATATAGTGGCACAAAGAAGTAAAAATTACACAACACTAAAATATAGAACAAAGGAATTTACTGATATTTTGTAGTCAGTGTAACATTTTACACATTACAGTCATAGTGTACAGTATATCAAAGTAATCTGCTGATTTATATAACAGACACACCAAAGATCTAATTAGTACAATGGAAACCAAATGTTCCCAATCTTCTCGGGTCAAGACCCATAGGCCAGTTATAATTGACCACGAAGACTGCAATGAGAGTGAATACTACTCATGCAATGAGAGCACCTATACTCATCTATTGCGGTAAAAAAAACTTGCAGACCTCTATGAGGTGCAAGATCAAATCAGCTATGTAAAGTCACGGAAATAGCTCCGTGACCAGGCATTGCGGTTAATTCAATCATACCTTTAGAGTCATAATTATTTCTAGGCACCTCTAATCCAAAATAAGGGGCTGGATCCAGAATTAAGAAGGAGCTTGAAATTAAGAGGAAGGTTACACCTGGGCAAAACCATGGTGATTTTAGGGGGAGTCAAGTTAACTGTATTCTTTGCATGCAGGGATATATCTTTGAATTGTTTACTGCCCACAGATACTGACCAGATTTACGATCACACTGTTATTTAGACTTGGGATAGGAAATATCACCTCTTAACTCTAATACTGTTCACAACGAATGAAATGTGATTCCCCTGCAATCAACATGGTTTATCCCAGGAGTAAGTTTCCTCTCTTCATTTCAAGCTCCTTCTTAAATCTGGATCCAGCCCAATGACTTTAAAATGGTAGAGTAAACATAATTAAAATGTCTATAAAAACAAATTTACAGTTTTACAACTTTACTCTTGTTGTTCGCAGCCATCCAGAGCCTCTAGGAGCTAGCTGAAAAATCTCTATGGGTTGAAATCCCAAGGAAAAAAAATCCACTCCCACACTTAAGTTACTATTAGCAGGCCACACACCTCTATAGCAGTGCTCCACAACCGGTGTGCCACGGCACACCAGTGTGCCGGAGCAAGTTCCTAAGTGTGCTGCAGGCCCGCTAGCGCAGCAGCTCCTGTCTTATGATCGCTGCAGGGAATTCACGTCTGGCCGTTAGAGCCAGCATGGAGATAAGCAGCAGCAGCTTTGATATTCAGAATGCCTGCCCCCCTTCCCCCTCACATGGGTAATGACAACCTGAGAGAACAGCACCGATCCTCCCTTACCTCCTTCCCTCACGGTGCTGACAGCTCAGTAAAGATTTCCTCCAGTGCCCTCCCCCCTCAATCCAGCACCGATTCTAACTTCCCCTCTGTACCTCACACGGACTGCTGACACAGCTCAGTGAAGAATTCCCTCCCCCTCGCATCAGTGCTCACATTCCTCTCTAATGATGGAAGACAGAAGAGGAGCCTGAGAACTGGGAATGAGGTAAGCTGCACTTTTATTTATTTTTACTGTTTCCTTTATGTATGTGTGTACAGGAGCTCAGGGGGATCCAAAGGAAAGATAAGTCAGCAGAATAAAAGGTAAGTAAAGGAGCAGAGGGGGGACAGTGTGTATGATGAAGGGACACTGTGTGTGTGTGTGTGTGTGTATGATGAAGGGGGCACAGTGTGTGTGTGTGTGTATGTATGATGAAGGGGCACAGTGTGTGTGATGAAGGGGGCACAGCGTGTGTATGTGTATGATGAAGGGGCACAGTGCGTGTGTATAATGAAGGGGTAAAAGTTGAAGGGGGGCACAGTGTGTGTGTGTGTATAATGAAGGGGTAACAGTTGAAGGGGGGCACAGTGTGTGTGCTGAAGGGGTAACAGTTGAAGAGGCACAGTGTGTGTATAATGAAGGGGTACAGTGTTTGATGATGGGGCACACTGTATGATAAAGGGGCACAGATGATGAAGGGGCAACAGTTGAAGAGGGCACAGTGTAAAAATCAAGGGGGTTGATTAAAAGTTGTAGTTAATATTAGTCATAGTTAAAATCTAACATAGTTCATTTTGGTTATAATAAAAAAAAACGTTATTAGCTGCAATGTTAGATTTATCAAATAAAAAATAACAATTAAATGTAATTGTTCTGTATGCACTTTGTAACTTCTGATTTTTTTGGCTTTTGGTGTGCGCAGGAATTCTGGGATGGGCTTAGGTGTGCCAAGGTTTAAAAAAAGGTTGAGGAGCACTACTCTATAGGATTGCAGACTGAACTAGAGTATTAACAGGTAGGATCTGGGTAGAGCTGGAAAATGCACAATCCCACTGTCACGATATGCAGCGGCAAGCACCGCACTTACCATGTCAGGAACCATCTGTCAGCGGCTCTCCCATGTCATGCCCGCTCTCCAGCCCTCCAGAGGTGCCACTTCAAATAGTGGAAGCCCCCTGCACAATCTCCATTGCAGTATATGTGATTGTTAGTGTCTGGGATTAGGCATCTGCTCAACCATCCTCTGCTGCATGGGCATCGCCATCTTGCCTCCTGTCAAGTGATTCCCAGCAGCCACTCAGATGCTCCTCTGCACAGTCCATGCATTGCCAGGACAACTAGTCTTCCAAGGTGCCTGGTTCTGCTGCATCTACCGCTCTGATCCTAATCCAGCTTGCTATCCTGATCCTGGTCCTGCCTTATCCATTGTCTGGTCTGATCTGGTCGTGTCTGCAACTCAAGTCCTGCCTGCAACTCCAGTCCTGCAACTCCAATCCGGTCCTGCCTGCAACTCCAATCCGGTCCTGCCTGCAACTCCAGTCCGGTCCAGCAACCTTGCCACTCTTGTCAAGTTCGCACAACCTCTTCTAAGACTGTCCATACCACGTGTATCCCAATTATCATTTGCCCCATTGCACTGCTTTCTTTCAAGACTGTTCATTGCTATTATTTACGGTTTATTTTTGTATGCACCAGTCCTACATTAAACCGGCTAACTTCCAATTCACACCAACTCAACTGTCTCATTTCCTGAAGCCCGGAGCAGATCCCACTAATCCCTTGAACGTGGCACCAACACTCCTCTTCATGGCTCCCCCAGATCCTTTGTCCTAACATCTTACCACCAGCCAACACTAGAATGAGGCAGCAGGAAAACATTTCCTCTCATCTTCCTTTATTTAATTAAATACAATTCTGATTCCCCCCACCCTTACCGGATTCCTTTCAATATCCTCAGGGTTCTTCTGCAGTGAAATAAACAAAAACAACCATTGGGCCTGCCTACAATTAAGACATTACCTTTCCAGTCCGGTCTGTTCACGCACTGAATTTGAAAAGCTGTGCACATCACCATCTACACCTCTCCGTGTTATTTCCCCATATTTATGTCTCCTGGGAGAAGGTCCCTTTGTTCTCCCTTGCTTTGTTGATCTGATGAAGAGTGGCATACGACACACTGATGTTCCCAATTTACCAGTAGTAGAATCCCAACATAAACACAAGATGAGATGCCATAGAACTGCTGTTCAAAAGTACAAATTCTCCCCCTCCCACTCCCTCTCTGTATTCTGTTGGTGATAAAATGGTTTAAAACTGAAGCCCTGGAACACCTCTGCATTATTGTGAACAAGTAACCAATAAAAGTGTACAGACATTGGGGTAGATCCAGAACTACATCCGTCTTCTATAGACGGACGTAATTCAATGAACAATAGCTACTGCGCATGCGTAGTAGCTATTGTACGTAATCTAACGTAATCTAAAAGACCGCATATACGCAATCTACTTATCGAAACGATACGCAGATTACGTACGCATGCGCAGTAGCTATTGTTTATTGAATTACGTCCGTCTATGGAAGACGGACGTAGTTCTGGATCCGGCCCATTTTCTCCAACATCATGATTCAAATACAGCTTCTTTGAAACTTCAGATCATTTGACTCAGTGTCTAAAGATATTTGGGGTAGGGATAGAAATAATAGGTTGATGCAACAGGAGGCATTCTGGATAATTACTTTAAACATACTACTACTAAACAGGTAAAAATTAGGGATCCAATATTACTCCCTTAAATTGTGTTTTATCATTTTCATATTCTTTGTAGTGTTTCAGAATTTGGTTGCCTTTTTAGTATTGTTTAGATTATTCAGATGAATTTTTCTATGGAAACAATTCATTGAATTTTATTATTTCCAGCAGATGTGTATTCCTTATGAAATAGCAGCATGATCATCTGATGGAATGTTAGGCTTCATTATTAACGCATGGATTAAAAAAAAAATAATAATTTTGTCAATGCACTGCATACATTTTGTATCTTGCTTGTGATTGAGCAAGTCCGATGCAATTACCCACTTGTGCTTATGATATATAAAGATCTTTTGAGCGATTAAACCAAACAGCCCTAATGAAGTCACTGTACGGCAAAACATGTAGAGTGGAGACATGTGCAATTATCCTCTAACATTGGTACAGCGTGGATCATTCCTGGCATAAGTGATTCCTCTTAACCCTTCTACATTCGTGGCACTGAAGTGGTAGAGTATTTAAGAGTATTTCCAAAGCTGTGCCTAGATGTTATTCTCATGTGCTATGATATCCAAGTCTGCTATCCAATACGAACTATAATATATAAACAAGTAAACAGGGGACCCTTCATGGTGCAGTAAATTATATTACAAAAAATATAAAAACAGTATATATAGAGGCGTACCAAAGACAATAGAAATCAAAACAAAGTTGATTCAAACAAGTGTCATTAGTTACTGCTCCAGTGGGTCAGGCAGCAGACAATTCCCCAGCATCCCGGAGTAGTGGTCGGATGGTCACAGAGACAGAGATTAGCGGCGGTTAGTATGAGAATCTTAGCCCCATCCCTACAAGTTGCGTCTAATAGACTTCATCAAGGGGGTATGTGGGTAACCAGGCGTCACGATTTATATATCGAAGACCCAGCTGATGATTAACTAATAATCATGGACTACAACACTGGTATAAAACACTTCTTAAAGAGACAGGTCATACATACATCCAAAAATGTAAGAGAAATACAAGACATTTCTTATCTTAAAAACTTAACTCCAATCAATATCACCTGGCCATTACACCAACAGAGAATGAAATTACATTGTATGGTTCCCCTTTTGTAGCTATAACAGCTTTAACTCTTCTTCGAAGGATTTCCACCAGATCTTGGAGTTTATGTGGGAATTTGTGCCCATTCATTCTGTAGAGCATTTATGAGGTTAGGCACTGATGTTGAACAAGAAAGCCATGCTCGCAAACTCCATTCTGGTTCATCCCAAAGATGCTTGATGGGGATGATGTCAGGGCTGTGTTGGCCAGTCAAGTTCTTCCACAATGAACTCATCTAACCATGCCTTATAGTCCTTGTTTTGTGCACTAGGGCAGTGCTCTTAAACCTTTTCCCCCCCCCCTTGGCTCACCTAAGCCCTTCCCAGAATTCCGCGGCACACCAAAACAAAAATATACAAAAAAAAAGCAGGAATTACTAAGTACATACACAGAAATTACATTTTGTTAAATTTAACCACACAGCTAATTACTTTTTATCTTATAACTAATTTAACTATGTTGCCAGTAGCCCCCATCATGTGTCTGCAGCCTCCCCAGTATCCCCTTAAAGCAAGATCTTCCAGTGCTTTTTCTCCTTTTGGAGGCATTGCACAGTGGCACACTAAGCAACATCCTATGGCACACTGGTTGAGGAGCACTGCACTAGGGCACAGTCATGTTAGAATAGAAAAAAGCCTTCCTCAAATGGTTACCAATAAGCTAGAAGCATAGCATTGTCTAAATTGACTTGGTATGCTGAAGCATTAAGACTGCCCTTCACTGGAGATAAGGGGTCTAGCCCAATCCCTGAAAAACAGCCCCCATACCATTATCCCTGCAGAGTTGGCATAATGCAATCAGGCTTGTGTTCCCCCAGCATTCACCAAATCCAGACTTGCCCATCTGACTGCCAAATAGAGAAGCGTGATACATCACTCCACAGAACACATTTCCAATGCTCCACAGTCCAATGTCAGTGTGCACCACACCATCCGACGCTTGCCATTGAACTTGGTGATGTGAGGCCAGGGAAACCCATTCAATTAAGCTCCTGCCGCTCAGTGAAAGTTCGGAACTCTTCAGCTATGGATCTATATACATACACACACATATACACACACACATATACACACACACACACACATATAAATCCAAAGAAAGGAGGATATTAACATAACATACTTGTGCTATTAAATTAGCCACTTTATTTGCATGATACAGACTCACCGAGTGCCTTCTTTTCTTTGGAACTATATATATATATACACACACACACACACACACACACATACGTACATATACATATTATATATACACACACACACACACACACATTGCTCAAAAAAATAAAGGGAACACAAACAACTCAATGGGCCTGATCCAGGACAACGTTTGTAAACGCATTTACGCGTGGCGGAGACGTAAAATCGCCTTTTCGCAAGTACTGGGTATGCGCACCATAGAAAATACGCTCAGTAGCGTAGCGTAATTGTGACATATGGGCCATTCACGTATTTGTCACATAAATACTTACGTGGGCGTGCCAATTTTACGTTTGTCCAAAATACGTCTGAATTACGTTAAGTAGGCGAGGGTTTGTATTTAAAGTGTGTATTTAAAGTGTACAGTATGGGCGTGCTTAGCTGCATAAATTCGTGTTGCCCATACGTACATGTGCGTATCACTGCGGTTACGTTGGCAAAAGTTAAGGTAGGGTTTGGAAAGCGTATCTTGACAAAATACGTACGTTCAAGGGGTGTGCTTAGGGGAGTGTATAGAATTTACGCACACGAAAATACGCTACGCGAATAAACGTACGGCAAACGTAGTTCTGGATCTACCCCAATGTAACTACAAGTCAAACACACTTCTGTGTAATCAAACTGTCCACTTAGGAGGGCAACAACCCAGCAGCAGGACCGCTACCTCTGCCTTTGTGCAAGGAGGAACAGGAGGAGCACTGCCAGAGCCCTGCAAAACGACCTCCAGCAGGCCACAAATGTGCATGTGTCTGCTGAAACGGTCAGAAACAGACTCCATTTGGGTGGTATGATTGTCCCTGAGTTGCCCAGGGGCCCCCACAGACCTTAATCCGGCCCTGCAGACATGGTATACCATCACATCCTGTGAATTAGCAGCTCTAACATTTTTAGCAATCTCACTCCATGATATTGCTGAATCTGCAGCTTACCATAGGATGTGAGGTATACCATGTCTGTATTGCTTACCATGGGAAGTGATGGCATACCATGTCTCTATTGCTTAAGGAACACGTCCATTAAGACTCCAGCCTTAATGTCATCATTTCATTGCTTTTTGGCGTTTGAACGGTAAAGTTTTAAAGGTTTCTATGTTTTGTGTCAATGCAAGAAACCTTAATCAGACATGTTAAACCGCAAGGTTTTTTGTCTATGGAATATATACAGTATATATACAAATACAAAAATATTTTCA
>WWET01002797.1:127234-139202 GCA_011038615.1 Limnodynastes dumerilii | reverse complement strand
AAAAAAAAAACCAAAAAAAAAAAAACAGTTAAGGGATTGAATTACACAGTAAATACTGTCCAAACATGGATTGGCAACCTTTAGCACCATAACTGAACAATGACTGCATTAAAAAAAAACATTGCTAAAGTTTTCTAACCTAAGCATACACTGAGTTCCAAGCAGATTTAAATGGATTACATGGACACCAATTAAGATCATTGAACAGACAACAGCTTTTAAAATATAGGCAAGTTTTGAATACAAAGCATAAGAAAAAAAAAAGTGATAATTTATAAACGTATCCTTTTTTTTCTCTCAATAAATTCAGCTCTAAAGAAACTTCAAAATTAGCTTAATGATATTATCCTAGGAAGTTGCAACTAGGAGCACTTTCAGTTTTTACGACTGTGTGTTGAATTTCGTATGTATCTGAAATTCTGTATGTCTGGAAGCATGACTAGAAAGAGGATGAAATAACAGAAGAGAACACTAAAAGAACTTCTAAAACTGAAAAGAAAAAAAAAAAATAAAGATTACAACAACTCGGAAAGGGGACTGAGCTTTGCATACGCAGACCAGTTGCTGCTTAGTTGTTTATATACAGCGTTCAGCTTAGAACAGTTGCTCTTCAGGTTTGCAATGAAAGAATAGCTCAAAGAAAGAAAAGTATCAGACCCGCTCTCTCAGCCTGCCACAAGGAACAACATCCCTAAGCTGTCAAAATGAGCAAGTCTGACAGCCTTATATCCATCACTATTACTCCCTGGCCAAATCATACACAAACCCAGGGCATGCCAATATCCAGTACCAGGTAGGTTGCTGCTTTGTATCTGAAGCTGGCAGGAGGTCCTCAAGGGAACAGCCCCCTGGAGCAAAGTCCCCAATGGCACTACTGCTTCTATGAAATCTACCAAGCTGAAACCCTCTCTATGTAAATTAGTGATTAGTATAAAATAGTCCACTGAAAAAATTATCTGCAGATTTTAGCACCTTTTTAGGTTGTGTCAGTCGTTTGCTATATCTTATAATGTTGAGCACACACACTACACAATTTAATGAGATTCTAAAACAATCAAAAGAATGCAAGATCTGTAGCATACACACTTTACAACAAAATAGCTGGATGTTTACCAAAGGCCTGTAAATGATGAAAGGAACTTATGACGAACAGTAGTGAAATGTAGTGCAATACCCGAGACTACAACATTCATCTGAAATTTAAGTCACTGTCATTGTTTGCACAGATGCTCCACAGAGATTGTGACCTTTTAAACAAAGGTCCGTGTCCCATAGTAAGCACATGCCTGTTCTAAAGAGACAGACAAGTTACCTGGCCAACGCTGCTAATAACGCTATGAAACAGTGGGCCAGGTCATATATGTCTGTATGGTCATAACTTAGTGAGTGAGCAATAACTGTAGTGAGCATTTTTCTTCTGATGGCCTCTCTGTGCTGACTCTCTTGATAAAGCTGATGGGACTTTAAGGTAATTCCAGTTCCACACTAAAGGTCACATCAACACTGTTGATTCCTCTATATAGAAATGCAGCTGAGAGCAAAAAGCCTGAAAACGGTTGTGGATCTATTTTACATGGAGAATATCAGGCACTACTATGAACAGAAAGTAAAGGGCAATACCGCAGCAGGGTAAATCATAAAGGGCACTATTACAGAGGAAGAGAACATATTTTTCTGACCGTCCCCCACTGGCATTTTTTTTTTAATTTATGTTTAAGAATTAGTACTAAATAAATAATTGAATAGTTGTAATTTTCCATTATAATTATATCTGAAAAATCACCAAGGCAGATTTCAAGAACAATTTTTTATGACACTTCAAACCCTTTCTACACTACAAAAAGACAATTTTATATGGAGAAAAAAAAAATTTAGTTGTCCTTATTTTTATGGACTATCAGTGACTTTCCAATAATCGTATGGATCAGAATATCCCATGCCTACATATAATTTATAGTCTACATCAATTATCCCACACTAGGATAAATGTAAACTGACACAAATCATATTGATAGGTGCTTGTACTTTTCCAAAATATATTATATATAAAAATAAAGTAAAGCACATAATAGAAAATGTTTTAATAGACTACCTAAAACTTGTCATAATTATATGCGGTTACATAAAATATGCACAAAGACTACCTTATCCTCACTGCAATATGCAAGTTTTATTGCCCATATAGAGAACAATAAATTCTATATCAAAATATAAAAAAAGATAGTGATTAACTGGATGTTCTTGTGGAGAGAAAACAGTAGCGCTTTTGATATATGATTACAAGGGACACACTTATTTCCACAGATTTAATGCAATGTATTTGTATGTCCCTAACAAATTAAACAAGGAAGGCCTTCTCTTCCCTCATATTTCAACTTTCACAGAAAACTGTGTTTTCTATGTATGATTCATTCATATATATATATTTGTTTTGCATGATTTACACTTCACAGTGTTACACGGTGTCATGAGGATTCTGGCAGCGTGTAATTGTTTACATTTTCCCTGGCTGCTGTGCTTGGTTCTCCCCTGCCTTGTCTGCCAGGGTTGTGCCTGGTTGCAGCCTCCGATTGGTGATGGGAACTTTAAGTAGCTGCCAGTGTCCGCTGGTGATAGCAACTGGTTCCCTGCGTCTAGCTTGCTTTGGATCATATGCCTCATACCTTATCGTGCCTCTGTTGTCCTACCCTCCAATCCTCCCTTCCTCCAGCTATTCCTCTCAGTCCTCGTGGTGTCTTTTCCTTTTCTGCCATTTGTTATTTTCATACTTTCGGCATCTTGCTCCTGCGTGCGCCACAAGCTCTCCTCATTTGCTTCCAAGTCTCTTGCATCTGACTCCAGCCTGGGTGTGTCATCTGCCGGAATGTGCAGCTGTGTCCCTGAGCCTCATCGCAGACTCACACCATCCATTTTCAGTAACCCTCTGTGTATTTCATCTGTCAGAGTAGATGGTCGTGGTCCTGAGTTGTTTCACTCATCTCCATCTTCACCTCATAATATCCTGGGTTTGCCATGTGCAAGAGGGAGTCTGTTAACTCCTTGTGGGTCCCAATACAAACTTGGTTGTTCTCCTTACTTACCAGTGGGCCTCAACCTTCCTGTCTGCGAACTGTGAGAGTGGGTTCCTGTTTCTCATAGCTGTTGGCCAGGTAATTCCAGGGACCAAGGACGGAGGCCGCGACCTGCTGCCAAGACTAACCTCAGTTTCAGAGGCTCTAGTGAATAATAGAGCACAGTTACAATCCGTGCCCTGGGGTGGCACCTTGGTACCCAAAAAACACAGAACAGTAGATATGGTGGCTTCTTTTAAATAAACTCTTGCCACATCATACAAATATTTATAACCATTGTTTGGTAAAAACATTGTACGTACACATATTCCTTATTGCTGGACACACCATAGTTTATAAATAACACAACAATCAGACTATTTTATCTTTACGATATATCAAGAGAATGTTTAATCAATTATACACATCGTCATTATTCCTTAAAATTTTTTAATTATCGAAAGAAAATATTGTCACACTGCACAGACCACCTGCAAACACAGCTGCTTAAACTAAGGATATAAAATTTGAATAATGGGCTGGACTGTCGGAAAACCAGGGAGCCACTAATGATTACAAACAGAACTGTAGGGTTGTATGTCAATTAACGCTATACCACTGTTTATAAACTTTAGTGGCTCCCACACACACACAAGTGTGAAATAAACTAATGAAAATAAATAAACAAAACAAATGTAGGATGTGTGTTGTTTTTCGACACGTTGTATGCCGGCAGTGCAGCGGCAACAGCAGTTGCTCTCTAACTGCTGCAAAAAAGAATGTGTGAGCCATGCGGCAAGCGATGATGCAATTTCTCCAACAGCAACAGGCAATATTTTCCCCTAACCCTTACCTGCTATATTATAACCTTAACCCCTCCATGTCCTGCTACCTAACCCTTAATTTGTTGCGAGTCCCTGCTGCGAGGGTTCGCATTTCAAATTAGGGACAGCTGAATGTTGCTTTCCAGCTGTCCCCATTTCAAATGAGGGATCAATTCATAATTTTTACTTAATGAATGGGTGAGTATGCGATTCACTTGCCGCCGCCTCTGGGGACTTAGGGTTAGGCTGCGGGGGATACTTAGAGTTAGGCTGTGGGGGGGACTTAGGGTTTGGGTTAGGGAGTGGGTTGGAGGAAGCTTACTCACCTAACGGAGTACCATGTTTGCTCCGGGGATTGATTGCTATGCCTCATCAAGGCATAAACAATGGATATCCTATCCAGTTTGGAACTGGGAGACCCACACTCACATTAACCTAACCCTCCATCTCCTGCAGCCTAACCCTAACCTTCCCTTTCTATTGACTATCTTACCCCTCTCTCTCTCCCCCAGCCTAACCTTCCCCTTTTATTAGCTTGACCTTAAAAATCCATCTCCTGCAGCTTAACCCTAACCCTCCATGTACCGTAGTCTAACCTTTAACTTCCCCTGCAGTCTGTCCCTGCAGCCTGTGTCAGGGAGAGAACATTTTGCTACTGGGAACTGGTATATGGGTAAACGATAGTAAAAACAGAACGTGAAAAATTTACACACTGATACAGTCGACAACAAAATTGCGGCTGTATCAGTATCGTAAATAATTCTTTCGTATCAGCATCTGCATCCCAATAAAACATAGTGTGGGACCGCCTTGCTATTTCTAGACTAAAGGAGCACTTTAAAGGTTCTGGTGATAAGCAAATTGGGTAATGAGCAGTGTGCGGTTACCCTGTCTATCCTATTACCAGTGCTATGCTTTGGATATTAGTAGTTAATACACATAGTTGATGAGGTTGAAAAAAGACAACAGTCCATCAAGTTCAACCTATTTTGGATCTCCTACGATCCCTATCTTTATATTTGAAGTTAATCCATATGAAGCAACCTCCAAACTGTTGCAATCATAAAAAATATGTAAGTACATAAATACATTTCTCACTGGCTCCACTACAGTCCTTTATTTATCCTGGTAACCCTGGATGTCCTTTTCTACTAAAAATTTATTTAATCCTTTCTTAAAGAAATCAAGTGAAATTGCCATCACAACCTTTTCTGGCAGTGAATTCCACATCCTGACTGCCCTTACAGTGAAGAACCCTTTCCTTTGCTGGTTGTGAAACTTCTTTTCCTCTAACCTTAGTGGGTGCCCCCATGTCCTGTGTACAGTCCTTGGGCTAAAAAGTTCCTTTGAAAGTTCTCTGCATTGACCCATGATGTATTTGTATAAAGTAATCAGATCTCCTCTTAGAAGCCTCTTTTCATGTCTAACTGGCTAGCCTTTCCTCATAGTTCAATGACTCCATACCCTTTATCAATTTGGTCACCCTTCTCTGAACCCTTTCTAGTTTCAAAATGTCTTTTTATGGATTGGTGCGCAGTACTGAACTGCATATTCGAGATGATGCCTTACCAATGATTTATATAGTGGCAAAATTACACAGTCTTCCCTGCATGCTAATACTTTATTGGCCCTTGCAGCTGCTGCTTGGCATTGAGCAATATTGCTAAGTCTACTGTCCACAAGCACTCCCAAATCCTTCTCCATTAAAGATTCTCCTAAATTTACCCCATTTAATTTATAGATTACATGCTTGTTTTTGATCCCTAAATGCATAATCTTACATTTATCTATGTTAAACCTCATCTTCCATTTGGCCGCCCAATCCTCCAGTTTACTCAAGTCCCTCTGCAAGGACGCTACATCTTGCTCAGATTCTATTACCTTACATAGTACTTAGTGTCATCTGCAAAAATGGAATATTTGCCCTCTAAACCATCACCAAGGTCATTAATAAATATATTAAAAAAGAGTGGTCCCAGCACAGAACCTTGAGGTACACCGCTTAAAACTTTTGACCAATTAGAATAAGTTCCATTTATCACAACTCTCTGTTCCCTATTCTCCAACCAGTTTTCGATCCAAGTACAATTTATTATTTTGTGGACCAATCTATTGTGTGGCACTGTATCAAAGGCTTTTGCAAAATCTAAGTAGACCCCATCTACTGCACTACCCCGGTCTAAGTTCAAACTAACTTTCTCATAGAAGCTAATTAGGTTAGTTTGGCATGACCTATCTTTCACATCCATGCTGATTCCCACTAATAATCTTATTGCACATCAAGAAATCCTATATATTACACCTTAGTATCCCTTCCAGCAGTTTCCCAACTATTGATGTCAGTCTTACAGGTCTATAATAAACCGGTTGTGATCTTATTCCCTTTTTAAACAATGCCACTACATCTGCTATATGCCAATCCCTTGGTACACAGCCTGATGAAATGGAGTCTAGGAATACACAAAGACAAAACTTTTTTTTGGGTGTGTGGAGCAAAAGGTGCTATAAGGCATGGTGGTACAGCCCTTTCGAGCACCAAGTCTTGCCAGGATGTGAAGATTCACAATAAACAAATGCCATCTGAAATCTTTTTAACCTGCAACCAAGGGTTGTGGGAACATTCCTTGTGCTATTGGCACTAAGGCTGGTTGTGCCTAGGAGGTATGTCCAATTTTAGTTGGTCTTAGCACTCTATTGAACCAGCCCAGACTGGTTGTGGGGAAATAAAGTAGGCCTTCATGCACTTGTATCCCTGATTTTCTGCACAAGGCTTGTAAAGTGGCGGATTTAGAATGTAATGCCTTTTTTTGTTGGTTATTTTTATTTATTCAACTTTTTTTCTTTTTTAACGATTAGGCTGCATATTCACAAACGCACACCCAAGCAGCTACTGAAATAAAACCTCAGGTCGCTCAGTTGAAACAGTGTACACAATGCAAACGTTAAACATCGTCGCCCTACCATGTAGCAAATCTCAGCACGAGATCCCATGATGTGACTATGGGCCTGATCCAGACCCTGTACATGCAGAATAGTGGGTCGTATGTAAAGGTCAACCCCCACGCACATCTCATGGGCATGGTAAAGGAGCCGGTCCAGCACAAGGATAGTGAAATCCACACAGAACGCAGCATCAGACACATAATTTATTGTACTGCACACGCACAGAACAAAGTAAGTATGTAGCTTACGTAACTTGCCTATTGATATTAACCAAGGTTCCGGTTCTAAGTGTGTAGCCAGCTTTTCTATTATATGTGTAGTAATTTACATAGGAATAAATCTAAATCATACTAAAGTAACATGGATAAGTAATTTTTTGCTTTCATGAAGAAACCTACCATAATTTACCTTACAGATCCAGTAGGACTGGCATCACTAGGTAATACTTAATCCCTTGTCAAGGTGTGTACTTAAACAAATCGGATTGCATTACCAAGAGAAACTCTGCATATTTCCTGTTATAAGGTGTAAACTGGTTTTAAGACTGTAATCCTCTTTAATGGATAACTTTTAAAGTGTTCATAAAGTGGGATAGTTCAGCAACAACCAAGGCTGGTGCTAGAGTGTCCAGCAGCCCCCCGCAAACTATAAATTTGCGCCCTTTTATAATTTAACACCAGTGACCGCCATACATTGCAGAATCCATGTGAGCATCATTAAACACATAATGCATTGTTTTAACTACAATAAAAGGAATAATATCCTATTTACTACTATACAATATCAGTGTTCTCCCCAGCGTGATTTAGCCGGGCGCTCCGCCCGGCTATTCTCACTGACCACCCGGCTGAGACTACACATAGCATGACGTATGCTGGCAGCCAGGCTGGGAGATGCAGAGACCGCAGCGGTGACGGCAATGCACTAAGCAAAGTAAACAGAGCACAGTGTGTGGTCCAGGGCCATAACTAGGGTGGTTCGACCGGTACCACCGCCCAGAGCGCAAGGAGAGGGGTGAGCTCAATTGAACTCATCCCTAATTACAGCTGACTCGGCCCTGGCAAGCTCAGAGTGACTCCCTGCACACTGTCAGCCTGACATGTGCTCCGGCGCCCCTGCACTGCTCTCATGACGTTTTACAGTCAGATAAGCTTCACTCCGGCTCTCCTGTACTGCTATTAGGACATTTCACAGATAAACTTCTCATTATGTGAAGTTTATCTGTGAAATGTCCCAATAGCAGTGCAGGTGAGCCGGAGTGAAGCTTGTCTGACTGTAAAATGTCATGAGAGCAGTGCAGGGGAGCCGAAGCACATGTCAGGCTGACAGATATACTGTCCTCCGGCTCCCCTGTACTGCTCTTATGACCTATTACAGTCAAATAAGCTTCACCCCAGCTCCCCTGCGCTGCTGTGCTGTGCGTCTTTGTGTGTGTTCCTGTATGAGGGGAGGAAGACAGAGAAGGAGAAGAAAACTCAGTGAAGGTAAGTAAACATTATATGTACATTAGAATATATGTGAGACTAGATATACATGATGGGGGTACTAAGGGGCTGGATACACACGATGGGGATACTAAGAGGCTGGATATACAAGATGGGGATACTAAGGGGCTGGATACACATGATGGGGATACTAAGAGGCTGGATATACATGATGGCTATACTAAGGGCCTGGATACACATGATGGGGATACTAAGGGGGTGGATACACATGATGGGGATACTAAGGGGCTGGATACATATGATGGGCATACTAAAGGGCAGAAACAATGGATGGATACAAGAGGGGGCAGAAACAATGGATGGACACAAAAAGTAGGTAAAAAAAATAGATGGACATAAGGAGGTGGCAGAAATGTTACATGGGCACACAAAGAGGGGACAGAAAGGCTGCATTGGCACACAAAGAGGGGGAAGAAACAATGGATGGACACAAAAAGGGAGCAGAAACAATGGATGGACATAAGAAGGGAGCAGAAATGCTGGAAGGGCACACAAGGAGGGAACAGAAACAATGGATGCATACGGAAGGGGCACAAAGACTGTATGGGCACACAAGAAAGGGGCAGAATTAATGGATGGCAACACTAACGGGGCAGAAAAACTGAATGAACACACAAAGAGCAAAAGAAACCTTTAAGTAAGACGGAAAAACCTTCAAAAAAATAAAACAAAGTCTCTGTTGGGTTTTGGTCACTAGGATGTTCTCTGTATTGGATTGTGGTTACTATAAATCTCTTTTTATTGTATTGAGAAGTCAGTAGATATAGTATTAGATGGGGCAAAAACATACCGGTCAGTTAATTGGCTGCTGACTGAATTAACCCTAATGTATGCATGTGTTAGGGACCTTAGTATGTAGCTCCTTTAGGGGCATGGACTGATGTGAATGTCTAAATGTAAAGTGCTGCAGACAATTTGTGGCGCTATATAACCAAGTGTTAATAAAAATTATACCTCTTTTACATTATTGTGGACAAGTTGTGAAGTTAAGTGCTAGGGGTCACCAGCCAAAATCTTACCTAGGGCACCAGACTGGCTAGGGCCGGCCCTGAGCCTAGTTAACAAGGCTCCTATGTCTCCTTATTTAAAATCATGTGATGTGGCAACAGCTGCTTAGCCACTTAGCTAGTGAGAGAGGAGCGTGTGTGTGTATATTTTACCGTTAAACAGGCTTCAATTGCATCCAGCACACTACCTTAACTTTTTATACAGTGACATTTAACTAAGTTACGTCCGTAAGATGGTACACTACAACATCTGGCATCTATTTCAAAGTGTCACATTCCATTACTCTCCCACCCGGTTACTTTTTCATGCCACCTGCCTCGTAAAAATTCCTGGGGAGAACACTGCAATATAGACAGCGTCCTAGTCCCCGCTATACAATAAACAGTGTATCCAAGTAATTGCCATATAATACAGACTGCATTCTACTCACTGCTATACATTACAGACTGAATCCTGGTTATCGCTATGCAATACAGATCGCATCATCGTGACCGTTATACAATAAAATCTGTATTCTTGTTACCAGTGTAAACAAAAGGCCTCCTTGTGAATGTCGTAAAACACAATACAAAGAAAGCACATCAATACAAGCATTTGCTCCGTTATCCAGTGATACCTCCCCACACAGCAGTACTCCAATGCTTCAGACTACATTATGTCATAGATGCTTGTACTTTAAAATACTTTTTGTTTGCTACATTATTTTTGTTCTTTTAGTATTTTAAAGAGTTAGAACTTATTTGTCTTAGCATTTTTTGTCAGAAATTCAGATCTCTAAAACTGCAGTTATGTAAATAATTTTGAGATCTGTGCTGCACTAAAATTTATTTTGTATACTGGCTATGATGGGTAAGGGAGTCTTTTACATTGATACATTTACTGTGTATTTAATAATTTTTTTTTTTTAGAAATCAATAAACTGGTGTAAAAAAATAAAAATAAATAAAAAGTACCCTCGATGGCCCTGGCAGCACTTACCTTTGCGTAGCCTATGGCAACAATAAAACCCAGAGTTCACTAAGCCATGGGTGCTAAATGTTAAAACTGCAAGGTATATGTACTTGAGGCCAGGCCTAGTTCTGAACTAAGATTAGCAGTTATTTTGCTCAAGTAGATTATTTTTGAACTATATTTATTGGGTTTGGAGGCATGTAAACATATTTAGCAGTTACACACTTCCAAAAAGCCTATGCATGATAATATAGGCCTGGATTATTGCATCCTTTAGCCCGAGTCCTTTTCACCGAAAGATTTCTCAAAATCAGTTTACACACACACACACACACACACACACACACACACACACACACACACACCATTGTGAGAAGTAGAAAGGTTTTACGTCATGTTGAAAAATAACTAAATACAAATTTAATCAGTTCATGTAATATTGTAGCTTAAATAGGAAACCTCCCAAACCAACATTAACCTATAGTAGAATATATGCAAATGAAAAGAACATGCAAACACCACCAATGGTGCATTCAGTACAGGACTGACAGCCCTGCAAAGCACTTTCAACCCTTCTCATAGTGTACATAAAAGTTATACTAGCAATTTGTTTTGGGTATAGGTTTGCGGCGAGAATGGTCCTTTTCTGAAAAGTAGCATTAGACCGTGTGTATTTTGTATAAAGCATTTCCTTTATGGAGAATGCATCCCATTTGTTTCTAGGACTCCTTTAAATAACAATAGCAGTTTTACTATGGTGGGTATGTAAATGAATGACAACAAAGAACATTTACAATGTCTAATCGCAGCTAACATACACACACAGGTTTATGATTAACCAGGCTAACAAGTTGTTAAAGACTTACTGCATAGGAAGAAGTGTAAAAAAAACCGGCAAAAAAAAATAGGATAACTTATCTGGCCATTTCAACCTATCCTTCAAGGATTTAGTTTGAAAATCTCTACTTTACAAATTTCCCACCTATTTTCCTAATGGCAATGGGAACGTTGGGCCAGTTACATTTTATTTTATAACAAAAAGGTATTGGATATCAAAAAGAAAAGTATAAAGATATTTGATAGAAAAAGGTGATATATCCTTTCTATATGGAGTTATGTCTGCATATTGGAGATGATCCAGAGTTTTTGCACAAGCATTAAAGATCCAAAAGGACAAGCGTGCAGACAGATGCGCAACGGCTGCAGGCTGTACTGTCCGTTTCCTATGTTTTAAATGTTCGGGATTTCTATTTTTAAAGTTCAAATAATAGTCATAACATTGCTGAAGAAAATAACTTTACATGGTTCTAGCAATGCCTGAGCATACTAGTGGATTATAATTTATATTCTTATCAGAAATTTATTAAAAGTGGATTATTCGTACATTTTCAGTTTATATTTTTACCATGTAGTTCATTGTTTTATTACATAAATGGGTCCATTTCCCCATTGACCTGTGTCTGTGACTTACACCATCCCCTAACATGGTGTAAAGTTTTCACCTAAGTGCAGGTACTTAGACAGTTACTGCGCCTATTTAAATGAGTTAAAAGCCCATTTTCTCATTTTTATTCTGTGGAACAGAAACACCCAGTTTCACAAGCTCACAAATGCACAGAGGCACGTGGGTAGCCTTGCGTCTATCTTTCTTTGATTGTGCCCATTTTGGGTCAAGTGAAGTGTGAAT
>WWET01002797.1:107839-127186 GCA_011038615.1 Limnodynastes dumerilii | reverse complement strand
CTAAAAAAAAAAAAACAGGTAGATAAGCAGCTTTGGATCAGCTCCATTATTCAAGGAGTCTTTTTGGGGCCTTGGAGTAATACACCCAAAGTTTTTAATAATGCACAATGTTGGAAACATGATTATCCTGAAGCTCTGCAATGCACAACTGTGTGTGGCAATGACAGGAAATTTCAAAGTCACTCAATGTAAAAGCCATTGACTTGTATGTTAATGGGAATGGAGTCTGAAAAAATCTTGAAATGGGATGAAAGGGATGCTCCAACAGGCAAAATATGTTGCTGAAACATTCCCAAATAAACAAGGTTAAGAAAATACTTTGTATGCTCAAGGTTGCAGTTTGTCTATTTTATTGGGATTTTTTCTAAGAATAAATTCCAGGGAAGTCACCACCAAGCAATTCATGATCAAACCTCCAATTGGTTCAGTTTTGCGTGCCCTTTAACTCACAAAAAAAGATGGTTTTATTATTTAAGGCATATACTAAAATACTGGAAAAATTGCGATGACACAAATGTAAACTTATTCTCTATTTTGCATATAGATTTAAGAAGCCTAGCAGAAAGTAATGCTGTATTCTGTAACTAAACTGTTATGAAGTGTTACAGCAAGCATTTTAACCTTTGACCAGTGCAAATGGGTGAACAAAATTTGGAGATATTATAGAAAGCATAGAAAAGCTTCCTCTAATTTCCAAATTTGTTTAACTAAATATCATTACCTGGGTCCAAATTTGAGACTGAACAGGACAGTCTTTGAGGGACATAATTAGTGCACATTTATTTATGGCAGTAAATATTTTGCAACCATAACACAAGGTAACTGCCAGTCTTTATTGCAAACAAAAGACAAAACTAGCATCTTTGCTAGATATACTTCCAACATGTGAATGTATTAAAAGCATAAAACGTTTAGAGTAAAAAGAACAATTTTGACTAGTTACCACAAAACTATTTATAGTGCTAGCATTTATACAACTACACCTCAAAAACAATATCATACTTTTATACCTAAAAAATTCAGACATATTTGAGAGCAAACTGTGGAATTTGTTCAGACATTATTTGTATTGCATATTAGTGGTACCAATTCCAACTGAAATGGGGAGAACAGAATTTTGCTCCAACAGAGGAAAGTTTAGAGTTAAAGCAAAGCGATTGTGCATATCATGCTCTGCATACCCCATATTAGCAGGAAATACAAGCTCAGCTGGGTTTTCTTCTAAGTACTAACAATATAAAATATTTATTTCGAAACACATTAGGTGGTTTTAAATTGCAAGCGGTTTAAACGTGAACACACATCTAGTCCCCATAGCGACTAAAATAAAAAAACCTTGACAATACTCCTGCACGCACAGGTGGTAACCAAAGCGAAGGCGAAGGTTAATCCCTGTTGTCACACAACATGACAATTCATTGCTCCTTCAGCTCCCAGTGACATCAGCACAAAGCACGGTCTCACAGGTCGCATAATGAAGTAGCCAGTCCCTGCCACACTTGTCCCGGGCAATGAGCACTTGTAGGCCCACATAAAATAGCTTGTGAAAGGAGATTCAATCCAACTCAAACAATTGACTGCAACGGGGGGAGGGGAGTGATGGAAGAAGGGATATTTTACACAAGGATACGACAAAGTTTAAAAGCCAGAATGAGAGTGAACATGTAAAGAGCGGCTCCAGAGATACTACTATGGTAACGTGAAGGGTCGGTTTCCATTTGAGATCATATGCAATCAGTTGGGAGTAATGACTGTTTGCAAAGGAATGCAAAAGTGGGGCTGTTAATAAGACATGTACTTCCTGCACACATTAAGACAGCAAAGCAGGCAACTACATCTGCCCAAGCATACAAGTAACGGTTTTCACAGTACGATAATTGTAAAGCCTCTAGGATAAGACAATACACACAGGTCTTCATCTAGTAATACGAGTCCTTTAAGACTTGACACAGGGTGGGGTTTAGGTTTGAAGAACTGCAAGCTCTAGGTAGTGTGACTGACTGTGCAACAAAAGTTGTGAAAGATAAGTGGTAAAAGCCAGTTACCAGAGATCAGTGATTCCCCTCTATCCAGCAACCCCGCCCCCTCCCCCGAAACTAAACTCACCGTACACCCAGCAGAGAAGCAGCAAGGCGAAGGCACAGGGACATGGGAGGACCACATTCTGTCGGAGTCCACAAGAATTGGCCCGTCTCCACGCCATGATTGTGTGGGGATTGCTGGAGAACTCCCTGCCCTCCTTTTACCCTCTCCCCAGGTCGCAGCTGCTGTAGTGTAACACAAGGCAGCTCACAAAGCTTGGAGCATGGAAGGGGGTGGTGGCTGAGATGCGCCGCAGAACCCGAGCCGACTGGGAGGGGCCAGGCCAGACAGATCTCAGAGGTCATCCGAAAGCTTCTGGGTACCCCTCCAAGGACCGTGTGTCACCCCCTGACTGGACGGTAACAGACGGCTCTACAGATCAACGGGAGATCCGTCCTCTGGTTAACAATCCTGCCTAGCAGCAAAGGAGGCGGTGTGTAAATCACAAAAGTCAAAGGTATTTCAGTAAATGAAGAGCTGGTTACGTATTCTCTACACGTCCCCGTTCCAGCAGAAAGTTGACCTCGACAGATTGTTTTTTTTTTTATATATATATTGTTTTTTGTTGTTTTTTATATTAAACAAGTAAAATATTTGTGGTTGAGTGATCATGAAATAAGCCCCCTCCTATAATCATGCTGCTCAGAATAGTTTCAGCTGTCTGGATTCGGGTTACCTAAAGCGCTTTATAGCATTTATAGCAAAAATGGGTTAGTGATCAATTGCCACAAACATTAGATCAATTGCCACAAACATTATTAATATCATACTATTAGTGCATTTATTATTATTATTATTATTATTATTATTATATAACCGTACCTTCATGACTTGTTCGGTGTAAAAAAATCTCATTACCCACATGCATTTGGTACCAATAAGAATGACAGTAACTGCTTATTTAAACTTTAATATTGTTTTTATGTTTGTAGTTATTCAACACACAAGAACCCATCCCCAGCTGTTACATATTATTTTTCCACATGAAAATACAGATAACATCCAAAGGAATACTACATTTTTTGCATTTAAAGAAATCATATTAGTTCTCTATTCTTTGGACAAAGCATACAAATATCGAAATATCTCTAAAATTAAATTAAATGATCAAGAAATATAGATAAGCACATATCCATTTCTCTTTAACAGCATAAAACGTGCATGGAAATGAAATGAAATGCAATTTTTACATTTTTTTAATAGTGACAAGAGAAAACAAAGTATTGTACATCTGTCATAAGGTTGTAGGGTAATATGGAAGTTGGATAAAAGTATTGTTTACATACAAAAATATAGATATGTTTATGAATTTCAGATAGACATATGAAGAATTACCGTAACTTGTCTCAGGGTAACAGCTGGTTTGCCTGACACTATAAATAAAACAATATTGAGAATTATATATTTCTTTATTGTATACCTTAACATCAGTGACCCTGAATATATTCTTCTTTACATCTTTTATCCAAATGGTTGACACTGAGAATACAGTTTAATAATCTAATGGTACAAAGTGTCTGTCCAATGGTGTACCCTATTAAGCACGTGTGTATGTAGTTGTTTATTAGTTCGCAAATAAAAATGCTAATCCTGTATTTTCTCACTCTGAATTTTTTATATTACAGATTCGATCTATTGCTATGGCTACATCGCATTTTGTTTGTGGACATTTTTATCACCGTGGCAATAGTATACTTTATCAATAAATTTGTGTTCTTGTGCTCTTAATTATTTATTCACTCTTATGTGATTCATTTTTTGGATAAATAATTTGGACTTTAACATGTATTACAAAAGGACTTGCAGAGTTTTTATGTTGTTGCCATGGTGATTGCAGACATCAGTTACATTTATGACTGCTTTTGTGCTGTCATTCTTGTGTGAAACTAACTTCAGAGGTCCAGTGTGCAGGATGCCAGTGTACAACTATTAGGCACATTTGTTTGTGCGCAGTCCCAGTATATGTTAATAGAATTTAATACATTTCTTAATCTTAATACTGTGTAAATGTGTATTTATTTCAACTTTATTTAGCAATTAGAACATTTTAGTCAGTCACAATCACCAGTTAAACGATCATAAGGTTGATTGTTTCATTTTTGTCTGCTACAATAATTGGACCAATATTGACAAGCTTACTGGTTCGACCACATTTTGGTCATCCTGGTACCCTCCATAAGTTTGACCTTGAGCTGTCCCTCCTTCCTCCAAACTCCACTTCTACATCGTCCTCCATGTTCTGCATCGCTGCTGTTCCTCCTGCTAATGCTCCATCCTTTTCCCTCTATTTGCCACTCGGTCGTCCCTGTCTGTTCTCACTGTTTCAGTGATATCTACTGCTGTAGATGGCTGTATCCACGTATTGCTGCAAGCGAATGGGAGGCCACTCTTATCGCTTACAAAGAATTCGTACAGGTAGTCCCCAACTTAAAATTTCTGATCAATCTACACTTATAATGATGACAGATCGAAAGTCTAAATCTAGCTGTCCACTGATACCCTGCCCTTACTGTATATTGTACTACTAAATTCCTTGGGTCCCCTACTGCCAGTGAAGGTGGTCTGGTACAAAATGATGAGCGACTTGAGGTAGCTCTTGCTCATAGGGGGGTTACATGGGAGAACTGGGACATAAGATCTCTTTATGGTCCTACTAGCTGTTGGAGAGTGGGGGGCACAAGGAGTGGCAGTAACATGATGTACACAGAGGTACAGTGCATCGGTTGGGGTTTGCAGAAAGAATTGTGCAATCAGGGTTCACAAAGCAACTGCACCAGTTAGGGCTTGCAGAAACAATAGCACAGATGGGCCAATCCAGAGCCGAACACAGGAGTGGAGGGACATAGTCAATGCACAGTAAGGGTGGGCCTTAGCAATTGCACCCAATCCAGAGCCGAATGCACATGTTAAAAAGGACTGCCTGCGTCATAACATTTACACCAGCCACAGGTCCAGGGGGCAGTCATTCCACGACCAATTTCTTACTATTATGACACTTGGAATTATTTTGTGCCATTTACATTCCAATAGAGGTACTTGCAATAATCAGAACCTTCATTTACAGTATTACACTGTACTACCCTGCACTTGCGCAGTGTATCTGGGCACACTTAGCTGCTCTATGTTAGAAAGATATGTGTTATAAAGGCTAGCAATCCAAACGCAGAACTGTGTGCGCTTTTGGATCGTACACAGCCCATTCCACATTTCCAAATGCAGCTACAACACATACCGATGGTAGTGCTCATTCTGTAACATGCAGGTATGATGCCCAAACTGTAACTTGCAGCTATGAGACACAAGCTGTAACTTGAAAGTTTGATGTACAAGCTGTATTTGCAGGAACTTGCAGAATTAAATCACAAGCTGTAACTTGCTTTGTTAATGCACAGGCTGGAACTTGCAGAGTAATGTTCAAGCTGAAACTTGCAGGGTAATGTTCAAGGTGAAACTTGCAGAGTAATGTTCAAGCTGGAACTTGCAGAGTAAGCACACAAGGAAAAAAAGAACCTTGCATAGTATATAGAACACAAGTTGTTTTGGCAAAGAGGGGCACCAGGTTTAAATAATGCACTCAGCTTGCTGATTGATGACTGAGAGCCAGAGAACTGAACTTCAATTGGACAGGAGGAGTTAGCTGAGTGATTCCAACATGGCAGTGTCCATGCCCAATGAACAGAGGAGCTATGGTGGTATAGATACCAGAGACGGACAAGTGCCAATGGTGATCATTAGTGGCAAAGCGGCTTCTCCATGGTGGGCATCTGTGGTCAGACTGTCAGTGAAGAGCAGCATAAACCACCATAAACTGCGATTTTTGATGAATCCTTAAATCTTCAACTGCTAAATCCAATAGATTACTTAAAGGTAAATGAGTCTTATGAGTCCTTTCAGATGTTTAGTGGTAAGGATAGAACCATGACTATCGCCAGCCAGTCTGGACTATCCCAGTAGGAGGAAGACTCTTTCTTTTTTAAAAGAAATTGTCAGTCAATTTCAGATTAGTGAGTCTTGGTGCGGCAGCAGATTACATATCGCTTTACAATTTTAACAATTGGTATAAACAACACTGGGTAATAACTGACAGACTGGTTGGGTAAGGATCTTGCTCACAAGCTTATACTCTATAGGACAGTGGGTTTGATACATAAGGACAAGTGCACAGTGCTCTGCATGATCGAGTCACACAGCAGTGTTACTACCAGGACTGAGGGGATATTACTATGTAAAGAACCAGTGCTCTGTATGATCCAGTCACACAGCAGTGTTAGAAGAGTAGAGATGATGGAATTTTAGTAAAGAAAGAGTGCGTGGATTTGTGTTAATAATATAATAGAAAGACAAAGTGGTTGTTAATATGGTAAAGAAAGCTTAAGAAGGTTGAAGAATTTCATAAGCTTGTCTAAAAAAATGGGTTTTAAGGGAGCGCTTGAAAGTTTGAGGGTAAAGGATAGTCTTAATGGGTGAGGAGGGTTATTCTAGAGAGTGGGTGCATCCCGGGAGAAGTTCTGTAACTAGGAATCAGAGAATTTATGAAGTGTAGAAGGCAGGTGCAGTCTTGTTTATGGCTTTATAGGAAGAGAATTTAGTATTTGATTCTGTAGTGTACAGGCAACCAGTGTAAAGATTGACAGAGTGGACTAGCTCTAGATGAACATTTTACAAAGAAAATCAGTCTTGCTGCTGCATGCAATATAGACTCTAGAAGGGTAATTTTATATTGTGTGAGTCCAATAAGCATTGCAGTAATTAATACAGGAGATGGTTAGTGCATTAATGAGCGTTTCAGCAGTGTCTTGTGAGAGATACTTTCGTATTCTGGCAATGTGTTTAGGAGTATATAACAGGATTTAGAAACAGATTGTATGTGGGGCACAAATGACAGTTCAAAGTCAAGTGTAACACCTAGGCATCAAGGTTGCCAAATAAAGAATATTTCACTGTTGTCAACAGAAATAAAGAGACCGGGTTAGTAGGTTTTGTTGGCAGGAGGAAATATGAAAAGCTCTGTTTTTGAAAGATTAAGTTTGAGGTGGAGGGAGGACATCCAGGATAAAATGGCAGAAAGATATTCAGTTACTTGGGTCAGCACAGTAGGTGATAGATCAGGGGTGGATAGGTAGATTTGTGTATCATCTTCATAGAGATGATACTGAAAACCAAATGACTTTATTAGTTGTCCAAGAGAAGAGGTGTAGATCAAGAACAGCAATGGACCCAAGACTGAACCTTGAGGTATCCCAACAGATAGTGGAAGGGCAGGAGAGGTAGTTCCAGAGAAGTGAACACTGAAAGAGCAATTAGAGAGATAGGATGTGAACCATGAAAGGGCTGTGTTGTGAATATCCAGTGGTTGTAAGATTTGTATGAGAAGAGAGTGGTAAACAGTGTCAAAAGCACCAGAGAGATCCAGCAGGATTAGAAGAAAGTGGTGACCTTTAGATTTAGCAATTGTTAAATCATTGACCTCCATGGTCAGTGCATTTTTAGTGGAGTGTTGAGAATGAAAGTCTGACTGGAGAGGATCTAGAAGATTGTGTAAGGTAAGGAAATTAGTAGGATTGTTAATGGGAATATTCAAGTCGCCTAGGATTTCTGTAGTATCCACAATATCTTGTGTGAGAGATGTGAGGAGGAGCAGGATTTGGAGAGATATCACCAGCAAACAGGAAGTGAAAGCTATAGAAGATTGTGTGATCTAGAAGATGTTTTATTGTTTATACTATTAGAGGAATCTACATATAAGCATTTAGTAAGTTTCTATGATAAAAGAGGCTCTATCACAGGAAACATTCACTCTTATAGAAAGTTACTAGTCAGACGGGAATTGGGAAACGACTGCTACAAAGTGCACGCTGCTTGCGCCTAACCTACCCCCCCCTTCCTCTGCACAGCATACAGACCAGACAGTTCTTACCATCACCAAGGCTCTGATCAGAGCCTTAAGGTATTTACCATTAGGCACTTCTATTCTCACAACAGAATCTGTGAGGTGTCTGGCGGCTACCATTGGTAGCACCAGCGTGTTGTTTTTTTAGCACAAACTGAACAATTGCAACATTAACAATGTTATACAAAAATAACTTTTTGTATACTGAAAACAACTGCATATTGAGTGTCTTCTACTAATGACATTTAATGGACTACTTTGGCGAGTTTATTATGTGTACTTAATATTTAACTTTTAAATGAAATAGAATTTTTGCTATATGTGGAGCACCTGAAACACAACCCCATTCTGTACAGTTTTATATCCTTAGAGGAAACCTGGGAGCAGCCTCTAGAGCATTGATGGCTAACCTGTGACACTCCAGGTGTTGTGAAACTACGAGTCCCAGCATGCCTTAACTACAAAAAGCATAGCGGATACCTGACAAAGCATGATGGGAAATGTAGTTTCACAACACCTGGAGTGTCACAGGTTAGCCAACACTGCTCTAGAGAGCTTCCCAGCATGGCTTCAGCATCTCAGCGGCACCACATTTCACAAGCATTTTAATATTATAAGCATCGCAAGTGAGCAGCCACCCTCATCTGGCTGTACAGTGGTAGTTGCATCCTATCACTGTACCATACTTGAAGTCACTGAGCTATTCAGAACAACCCATTTTGTATCACAAATGTTTGCGAATGGAGACTGCATGGCTAGGTGCTTGATTTTATACACCTGTGGCAATGGGTCTAAATCAAACACCAGAATTCTAAGCTTAATAGGTGTGTCCAAATACTTTTGTCCATAAATTGTACTTCAAGATTTACTAAGCTGTGGGTTTGGAAAAGTGGAGATTGTGTCCATAGGTACCAATCAGATTTTAGCTGATATTCTATATTATGTAAAAATAAAATGAGAGCTAGAATCTAATTGGTTGCTGTGTGTCTCCACTTTTCAAAACTTGCAGCTTCGTAAATCTGGCCCCAGGTCTGGTATCAGAATCAATGTTTTGAAGAAGCAACTGGATGGAAGTCAATCCATACCTTTACAAACCTTTATTAGTTGGATGTCTAGTCTTTGGCTGATTTCTCTTTTAGGAGGAATGTTCTCCATTGTACCGAATGAATAATGCATATTTCCAGTGAATTTGCATCCTGTCCAAAATGAGTACCACCTGTGGATCATTTAAAATGTCAGTTAATTTTTTTTCAGGCAGCAAAGCTTGCTTAATAGCAGAAACAATTCCCTTTTAATTTTGAATAGTTGGGAAACAAGGAATTAAGACAATTAAAACATTGTGGAATATTTGTTTTCTTATGGTATTATGTGATGAGGTATAAAAGAAACAATGCATATTTATATATTTGTTTCATGTTTTAATTACTTTTAACAATTAACATGAATAGATTCCTTAAAATATAATCTGTATCTAGTTTTTTTATTTTAACATTAACAAATAGCAGTATTTTTGGAACTATAGAGAAAAACATGCATATGCTTTAACAGATGTCGATAATTGTGAAACAAAGAACTGTGAGCTGAGTGCTACAGAGATTTTCTCTCATACCTGATATATCCTAAGATGCTAGGTGAATGGGAAACTGACAAACAAGATTAAGGTCAATACAGTGAATAGAGTGGTAAACAAAGACACCTCTTAACAAAGAGAGCCAGAAAGTCTAATTATGAAAGTGTATTCAGCAAAATTATAACATCTGAGTACACTTTTTGAAAAAAAATATTTTTTAAGGTGAGCTAATAAAAAAAAATAGTGTAATGTTATAATTAAAAAACAAGCACTTTTGTGAAAACCAAATGATGAAATTAAAATCTTTTAAATGAAATGCAGTACATTTTGTGGCTAAATTCTATTACTCAGTTTTTTCCTCATCATTAGACAAGGAGTAGGATATTCAGTTGTTAATGATAGAGCACTCTAGACAAGTACCCATCTATGGGGTGATAGGGAACAACAACACTGAAGTAACACTAACATAACATATGCACTTTGTGTCCGTGAAGCAATATAGCCAAGAAATTGTGGTTCAAGTGCAGATCATGGGGCTGATTCAGAGTTTGGGAGTAAGGGTAAATCAGGTGCAAGTGTACAGCTCAGCTATACCATTTTGCAAAATAAGTGGTGCTAATCAATCTTAAATCTTTTACATGCAGGGAAAAAACAGTACATTAATTGTGCACACAGAACTCAAATACTGCATAGCTTTGTGTTTAATCTATGGGTTGAGTTAAGAAATTTCACATCTTAAATATAATTTTGCTTTCACAATTTAAATTTGCCTCCCCTTGTATTTCAACATAGTACTGCCTTTCCAATAGCAGGGAGTCTTGTGTTTGACTTGTGTTTGACTTATGTTTTATATGTAGATTAAAAGGACTGTTCAGATTTATGCTTTTGTGGGGCATTTAGAACTTTTGGTTCTACCGTAATTTGAGATGTTATCCTTGTTTGTGTATAGTTATCACAATTTTAATTAATTGCTCATTAATAGTTGTGCCAGTGCTTATGTCTGTCACACAAATGTCAGTAAAGTATTTCGTGTAACATGGATGTTCAGTGACAAGGTAAACCTGTGCCAAAGGTTGGAACATTGACTGAAAGTGCATGTCCCAATAACTTATCTCAACTTATCCTTGTTGTAGGCAAACCCTGACGCATTTAACCTATCGGCAGGTCCAGCACGATGTAATCAGCGAGGGATGCGGGGCAGGCCGGCGCCAGGCTGGAGAGGCGCCGACAGTCATTCCCCAGCTCCCCACTCTGGTGACTGGCAGCTCATACAGGAGGTTCCTGTATGAGCTGCCACGGCCATTACATAGAGCAGCTGATTGGAAAATTCCTTTCAGCTGCTGTATGAAACAGCCGCAGCAGCACATATAGGAACTTCCTGTAAGAGGGCTGCAAGGAGAAAGAGAGAGAGAGTGGAGAGCACCTTTGAGGAAGACACAGCAAAGGTTAGTAAACATGATGGGGATACTAAGGGGCTGATTACACATAATAGTAATACTGGGGGGCTAGATACACATGATGGGGATACTGGGAGGGGTTGGAGACACATGGGGCCTGATCCAGACCTACGCATAAGAGCGGAGCGTATTACCACTGCAGCGTAAAAACTTTCACTCCCACGACACTCCCCTTACCTTCCTTTCATTACGCCCACCGAACCCTACCCAACTTTCCATGTGTTCGTACGCATTTTCGTAGCGACGCGCTGTTCGTAGCGGCCATACTGTACAATTTAAATGGCTCCCCCCGCCTACATTCCTTAACTCCAGCGTCAGAATCGCCGCTACGAAAAGGTCTTTGGTACGACCTGAAGTTGTCACTATGCACATGCGCAGTGTGTTTTTCCAGCCGTTTTTACGCTTACGATCAGTGTTAGCTTGCATGCGAGCGTAGGTCTGGATCAGGCCCATGATGGGGCTACTGGGGAGGCTGGAGACACATGATGGGGATACTGGGGGGTTGGAAGCACATGATGGAGTTACTGGGGGAGCTAAAGACACATGATTGGGATACTAGGGGGCTGGAGGCACATGATGGGGATACTGGGGGGTTGGAGACAAGTTGGAGATACTGGGGTGCTGAATACACATGATGGGGATACTGGAAGCGTGCCAATTTTACGTGACTCAAAAATACGTGTGAAATACGCTATGTAGGCGGGGGTTTGTATTTAAAGTGTATTTAAAGTGTACAGTATGGGCGTGCTTAGCTGCGTAAATACGTGTTGCACATACGTACGTGAGCGGATGACATTGGTTACGTGGGCAAGAGTTAAGGTAGGGTTTGGAAAGCGGATCTCGGACAAAATACGTACATTCAAGGGTTGTGTCAAGGGGAGTGTATAGAAGGTACGTACGCGTAAAAACGCTACGTGAGTAAACGTATTGCAAGTGGAGTTCTGGATCTACCCCAATGTCTGTATGGTATGGCTGCCACTAAGATATATATTCTGTATTGTGTGGCAGTTTTTAGGATGAAGTTGGAATTGTATAGTGGAGACTAGGACGCTGTTTGTATTGTGTAGTAGTGACTATGATTTGCTTTCTTTTATTGTGGTTACAAGATTGTGTTTTATGATTCTTACATGGATACTATACTCTATTAACAATAATGTGAAATTGTTAAACAGGTGGGCGCAAATTTAAAGTTGCAGGGGGGCACCGAACATCCTAGCACAGGCCCTACCTATCGACCAAATTATATTATATTTAAATGACCAACAAACATGATAAAAACAGATTAGGAGAAGTTTTGTGTAATGTGGGTGCTCATTCAGATTTAAATGTAAACTTGGCGGCTATCATATCTATTTATATGACACAGATTTGGGGGCCTTATAGATTGAAGCGCATGATTTTTAAACTAGTGACTAAAGGAAGGCCAAGTTATATCCCTTTCACATCACCAACTCTGAAAAACCCGGGTCTAAAAACCCGGGTTTTTCTGGGAGAAAAAAATACCGGGTAAACAAAAAAAGACACCTTTTAAGTGCGCAAAAACCCAAGAAATTACCGGGTAAGAGCCTTGCATCATGCCCTGACAAAGCACTGCGAAACACGTGTCGGCTCTCTCTGGTAGTGTATGTCAGACCGGATCACCGTCTCACTGCCTTGGCAAGTTACAGCTGTCTCCTGTCTGCTCTATATTAACGGCCTGATAGGCAGGGTCTCTAGGGGCTCTGCGGAGTGAAGCGCCTCCTCTTATTTTTCAGATGCATAGGGATAGCGGCCGTTTGATATTACTTATAAAGTTTGTGCATCCCAGCTTCTGCTTGTGTATTGCTGCTCTGCAAATGTGATGGTGACTACTTTGTTTTCTCCTTGTAATTTTCCATTGTGTCAGTATTTATATAGGAGTTACGGTTTTCCACTACCTTGTATTTTAACTATTTTGCACTTTAGTATGCATACATGTTTGCAACTTGTTAAATTGAATTTATTTAGCATTTTTATATTTATGGTTTATATATTTAATAAAGATTACAATTTATATTGGACTTTTTAGTACACCAGTGTGTGGTTTTTTGAAGGACGATCCCTCTTGATGGAAAATCTTTCTTTCTTTTTTCTGATTACTTTTTGCCACACTTTTTTGCCATTACTTTATACGTGGTTATTCTTAAAGGGGTAGTCCATTTGATTAGTGCAGACAACAACTTTGTTATTATCAATAACAACAAACCAAATGTACTTTGGCTTTGTTGATGGTGGTCTCCTCCCATCTTTGGTGTCGGGTGGGTGGGGGGGTTGGTAGTTTTGTTGCCACCTCATGGCTTGCATAATACGATCTATAAACATCATATTTGCTTCCCGGTTTTCGCGTGTAATAACCAAAAATCGAGGAAGTTGGTTTGAAGCTGTCTTTCATGCTGAAATAAGGGTTCCATTCTTTCCTTCTCGTTGTGCTGCACAGCCTGGTCCATACTGTCTAGTTGTTCTAGCATTGTGGCAGTCATGGCTTTGGTTGCAATTTCGACTTTACTCATTCTCTTCTTTCTTTTCGGAATGTTGTAAACTGTTAGGGGTTTAAAAAAATAGTTAATCAACATTGTCATGATTGGTAATTTGTGCTATTTTAAAATGCTGTTTAGTAAGCCATAGGCTTTGGGCCTCATCCCTCTTGCACTTCTTGCAAGCAGCAACATTTGTGTTAATGTTATGTAAATACTATTTCCACGCATTCCAGAAGAAGTGGTCGGCTCCTCAGGGGTGGTTGCCACTCTTGATATGCCTAAAATAAAAAAGAACAATTACATTCTAAATATGTTGTAGAAGCCCCACTTCACTTGACCGCACCTACTCTGACTATCAGCTGTCATGTATTTTGTCAATCTGTTTCTTTAAACAATATTTGTTTCATGTACTTGCTGAGGCGTTTTTATTATTCATCTGTATTCAAGCTTTTTACCGATATAGCTAAAAGATGCTAAACCTTGTAGAATATGTTTTATTGGCTATTTTGGATTTATTTAACACATAGTTTTTTTTGTTTTACTTTAGTTTTCTATTGTTATAGTCCTGATATATATAGGTATAGTTATAAAACAAATACAAACAATACCTGGAGCGCTTTAGCAAACCTCTAATATATCATAGGAAGTATACTCAATAGGATTGGATTCCTCAGCAGCTTCAATGGGATGGATAGATCCCACATTAATGTAAAACCATAGAAGAAGAGATATGAAGCGCTTCAGGAATCTTAAATTTATTGAATGACAAGCAATCATAAAAGCATATATAAAATGTATATGGTTTCATGTCATTGTGGGATTTATCCAACCCCTTGAAGCTGCTGAGGAATCTATCCTTATTGAGTATACTTTCTATGATATATTAGAAGTTCGCTAAAGCGCTCCAGGTTTTGTTTGTATAAGAAACAGAAATCTGCTGCACAAACTTAAAAATTGGCATTTGCTGTTAATCAGAAAGCTAAAGCCTTAAGACCGAAATAGAGCTCTTATTTAGCTATAGTTCTGGAAATAATACAATGTAATTAGTATGGCTATAGTAACAAATAAGATATCCCTCTTGTCCAATCCAATATATCCTGATAGTAAGGCCATTGGTGATGTGAATAACTAGTAAACGGCTTAGGTGGATACAGCAGTCTCCAATCGCAATATATGTCCACAGATGAAATATTTGATAGACAGAAATCAAGTGTATTATATATGTTGCTGAACAGTTTCATAGACGAGTAAATTGATTGCAATGGGGGTGTCTTTATGCAGCTATTGGTTCAGAGGGTTCAAGTAACAGATAGTCATAGTAATAAGAACGATAGCCCATAGACTGCATGCATAGATGAAAAGGTTGACAAATAATTAATTGGTTCAAAGGTAAATACCTCAGCGTGATAAGGCACTCACTGCAGCTTGCTCCAGCAACAGTGTTGTTCACTCTGTTAGCTCCATAGCGCTCTGTGGTTTGACGCTGGGCTGCCCGGCCACTCGGCACGGCTTCACCGCCCGACAGAGAAACACATGTTGTTCTCTGTGCATGTTTAAATAATACGCTGACCAGTAGATGAACTGAGGCTTATTGGGAGCAATTCAGCTGAGAGGATGGTTAAGCGTGGCTCAAACTGAGGCAAAATAGAGAGATGGTTGTATTACCAGTATAGGTTAAATCTTTTCCTTGGGATATAGTATTTGGTAGCCAGACATTAGATGTGCAGGAGACGATAAAAACAGTACAACCCTTAACACGTTTCTCTACCGTAGTAGAGAAATCTGGGCCATAATCTCCTCTCCGCCCCTTATGTTCAAGATCTCCTCCACATCGTCCTCTCACCAGTGCGCCATCTCGAAGTCTGAAACAGAACAGCTTATGAGGATGTCATCAGAAGCTGCCCGCTTTTTCCATCCAGTAGGGTTGCAAGGTGAAAAACCCGGGTTGAAAACAACCCTGGACCTTTCACATTGACAAATTAAAAAAAAATTCTGCCTCTTTTTGCAACATCTCAGGAAAGTGAAAGGTAAACAATCATAAATAACAAGGCACCAGATCAAAACACCCTTGTAAAAGCAAATAAGCTGTGAAACGCACATCAGCTCTTTGTATTTAACACTGCTGTAGTTTCTATTATAATATCAAACCTTAAATTCTCAACAGTCAGTCTATTCACTAAATACCTGTTAAGTATGGCATCTATGATAAAGGCTAAAATACACACGGAGATCCCTTCCCCACACCCTCCCTGACTAACTTAAATCCTCCCCCCTGCACTCCCCCCCATCCCAGGGCTCTCTTCCTTCTTAAATATCATGGATACGATCTTGGTTACAGGATAGAAAACAGAGGGTAGTAGTAAATGGAATCCCTTCTGGGGATGGTAAGGTCACCAGTGGAGTATCCCAGGGTTCTGTACTTGGACCAGTGCTATTTAATATCTTTATAGGTGATATTGCCTTTGGTATCGATGGGAAAATATGCCTTTTTGCAAATGACTGAAAGATATGTAACAGGGTAGACGGCAGGAGGCGTATACAAAATGAGGGATGATTTAGGTAGACTGGATGATTGGTCAAGAGTGTGGCAACTGCAGTTTAATCCCAAAATAACCATGACGTCATGCCGTGCCCGAGGTTATAAGTAAGGCCCCTTGCATGGCATGTGTCACTCGCCGGAGGAACTCTGCAGAAGAAGGAGGACGTCGCCATCGGAAGAAAGAATTGTCCCAGCAGCCGCCCAGATGAGCGTCGCCGGACAACTTAGATGCCAACAGAACAGTGAGTATGTAAAATATTTTTACAATGCTATTTAAACTGTTTAAAAAATAAGTTTATATGTTGCTTGCATTTTTTACAATTAATAAGTGATTTGATGGAACGGGACATATGTTTAGTAATAATTTATTATTGGGCACATATGTTAGGATATTTAGGGAGTTATAGGCACATATGCATAAGTACAAAGGACCATATAGGAACAGCTTATTAATTATTACGGGACCTATAGGAACGTAGGGTTAATTAGTAAAGGACCTAAGGTGACGGATGCTGAAGTAGTTAGGGACCAAACTGGACATTTTCTATTATTAATAGGGATAGAGGACACAGTAAATTGTTGAAAAAGGAACATAGCTCATGTAATGGGGATTGGTAGCGTAGGATGATTTTTTTTTTTTTTTTAGTTAACACTGTAATGGACTCAATATGCTGCCGCCAGCATGCCATTAAGCCTTGGCATGCTGTTGCTTATAGTGCTATAAGAGAAAGCATGCCCTGCAATACATTTTATTTTTTCAGCCCAGGCTGAAAACTCCAGCGAGTTTAACATAAACTCGCTGGAGCTTAATCGCCACACATCCGTGGAGTTTACAAATCGCCACTTAAAAGCGCCTCTTTGTAAATCCAGAATTTTTTTTTTTTAAATCGCACCTCAACTCCAGCGATGTGTGGCAATTTGCAGAGGTGATTTAAGGCGCCCCTTAGTAAATCTGGCCCCTGGTATTTACTAGAGCCCCTAATGGTGAGGATAGGCTGGCCTGCAGGACACCTAGCAGGTTGCGGCCCCCAGAGGCAACACCCAGGAAGCAAAGGTGGAAGGAAGCTGGAGAGCGAAGGTGGGAAAAACTGAAAGCAGGAACAAGAAAAGAGATCTAAAAGGGTCTAGCTCTGACAAACAACACTGAGAGAAAAATAGGACAAACTAGGGCACGCACACACACACAGAGGAGACACCACAGGGGTACCACACAGGCACAACCAGAGGAATAGGCTAGGCAGGGTCAGGAGGAGACACTCGGTAATAAGATTGGAGAGGCAAGGGTTAACTGGAGCAGGGGCACGCAGAGATCATAGGTAAAAAAGTCATAAAAGACAGAGGGGAAGTAGGCAACAGCTGCAGGTGTCAGACATGTGCAGGCTGTGCATGGTGCAATGGCCTGCAGGATTTCCACAGAGGCACTGGGACAGGACAACAAACAAAGGTAATAACTTACATGTCACCATGCTTAGCATGGCGGCATGTAACAGTTCTTAAGAAGCCAGAGCTTATTAAGCTTGACCACGGTCCTATATTCCTAAGTATTCCCCAGTAAAAGTCTACTTTGCCTTTGTAGAGGTGAGTGAACTGATTGTCAATGTGGTAGAAATCCTAAGAATACCAGTATTGAAAAGGAGCAACTCATTAAAGAGCTGCCCTGGTTGCATTTCTAATAGGAAGTTTGCTCCTTGGTCTCATAGAAATAGTCAATCTTCACTAATAGTAAAAATTGATTTAAAATAAAAATGCACCTCTACTTTCCTTATTCTTAGCACTAATTCACTTTTCCTTTTCACCTGATGGCAGCATAGACCTCGGGTTATAACCTCTGGGCGGGAGCCAGGACAGGTCTTGCTTTTTCCTGTGGTTAGGAGTCAGGCAGGTTGTGTGAGACTTACCCAGCAAGCGGCCAATGCCACGATGCCCAGGCTATGCCTCGGAAGCTCCCCGGTCCGGGTCCTGGTTGGGGAGGGTGGTGTGACCGGCCACTGCAAGCAGGGCCGGCAACAGAAATCTTGGGGCCCGTCACACTTAATTTTTTTCGGGGCCCCCCCCCCCACGAATCAGTTAAATAAAATAAAATTAATAAAATAAGCATAAACATAAAATAACCACAAAAAATAAAATTAACAAAAGGGGGTGATGGTTATGAGGCTCCATCAACCCCTTTGACACTGATACCCACAGTGGGATTACATTTGCAGGTTCAGTTCAATATGTTACTCTTCTGGATTATTATCATTGCAAATATAATCCAAACATCTGATTTTTGTAATTTAATCAATAAAAAGTGAACACATTAAGAACATTCATACTGGAAAATATCTTTGTTAACAAGACCATTTCTTTTTATGCACCTGCTAACAAAGATATTTTCTGATATGAACAGTGCCATTTCTAGACCTAGCAGAGCCCAGGGTGCCACCCCCCCAAAAAAAAGGTATGCCTCCTGTTATGCCCTCTATGTGCCCAGTCTCCTCTTGTGCTCCCTTTTAGGTTCCCAGCTACCTCTTTTGCCCTCTTTTGTGCTCAGCCTCCTCTGATGTCCCCTTTAATGTGCCCAACCTCCTCTAATGCCACCTTTTATGTGCCCAGCCTCCTCGTGTCTCCTTTCATATTGCTAGCCTCCTCTTGTGCCCCCTTTTATGTTCCCATCCTCCTCTTTTGCCCTCTTTTTTGTGCCCAGCCTCCTCTGATGCTCCCTTTTATGTGCCCAGCCTCCTCTGATGCTCCCTTTTATGTGCCCAGCCTCCTCTGATGCTCCCTTTTATGTGCCCAGCCTCCTCTGATGCTCCCTTTTATGTGCCCAGCCTCCTCTGATGCTCCCTTTTATGTGCCCAGCCTCCTCTGATGCTCCCTTTTATGTGCCCAGCCTCCTCTGATGCTCCCTTTTATGTGCCCAGCCTCCTCTGATGCTCCCTTTTATGTGCCCAGCCTCCTCTGATGCTCCCTTTTATGTGCCCAGCCTCCTCTGATGCTCCCTTTTATGTGCCCAGCCTCCTCTGATGCTCCCTTTTATGTGCCCAGCCTCCTCTGATGCTCCCTTTTATGTGCCCAGCCTCCTCTGATGCTCCCTTTTATGTGCCCAGCCTCCTCTGATGCTCCCTTTTATGTGCCCAGCCTCCTCTGATGCTCCCTTTTATGTGCCCAGCCTCCTCTGATGCTCCCTTTTATGTGCCCAGCCTCCTCTGATGCTCCCTTTTATGTGCCCAGCCTCCTCTGATGCTCCCTTTTATGTGCCCAGCCTCCTCTGATGCTCCCTTTTATGTGCCCAGCCTCCTCTGATGCTCCCTTTTATGTGCCCAGCCTCCTCT
>WWET01002797.1:90983-104959 GCA_011038615.1 Limnodynastes dumerilii | reverse complement strand
CCACTCAATGACGCCAGACTCACCACTTCCCTCCAACAACTGGCAGTGGGAGGAAGACTGATAAACTTCACAAGACAGTGGAACCAAGCTGTCACAGACCAGTGGGTGTTAAAGATCAATATCCAAGGATATGCTCTGGAGTTCAAGCATGCACCACCTCCCAATTTCTTTCTCAATTCCCCTGTTCCTCGTGTGATGTTATTGCATTATATATGTTCTATCTGTTTAGACACTCCCTTACTTTTGTGTGTAAGCTGAATCTTCAGTGACTGTCCCTACACCAGGGGAATGCTGGGAAGTGGGTGTGGTGCAGTGTGCTGAGTGTATATAGTTATTACAAATGGCTGAATAAAGAGCACAGTGATTGTGACCCATGCTTCAGTGTTCTAATGAATAGATTTACAAGTATACAAACAACACATGGTGTCAGAAGAGGTTTTAACTGGGCTGCAAGTGCTCAGAGTGTGAAAGGATCCTGCAGAAGTCTGTAAAGCTGTGGCACACAGTGTCTGAAAAGTCTTGCTCTTGTCACATAAAACAGTGAGTAACCATGGATAGACTGTCTCCTCCAGCAGGCATGCTCATGTCTGGTAACTTGTCTGAAAACTGGAAAAGATTTAAACAAAGATTTAATATATATCTTGCTGCATGTGGAGCTGATGCAATGGAAGATAAAACTAAGTCATCAATTTTCCTCCATGTGATAGGAGAGGATGTGCTGGACATTTACAATAGTTTTCAGTTTGCTGAAGGGCGGAATATGGTGTTATCTTCTATAATGCAAAAGTTTGAAGATTACTTTGTGCCAAGGAAAAATGTGACATATGAGAGATATAAGTTTTTCACTTGTGATCAGAAGTCTGAAGATGGAGTTGATCAGTATGTTACTGAACTGCAATCACTCAGCAAAACCTGTGAATTTGGTGATCTAAAGGACTCACTGATTAGAGATCGTATTGTCTGTGGAATACCTGATAATGGACATAGAGAAAGATTGCTGAGACAGCAAGACTTAACACTAGACAAGGCAGTGACCATGTGCAGATCTGCAGAAATGACTAGATTTCAAGCCAAAAAGTTAAACAAAGAAACTGATACTGCTGTACATGTAGTGAGGAAAACAGAGCCAAGCAAACCACCATTCTCTAACACAAAGCAGTCTAAGATGCAATATAATAGGAAAACTTGTAGTAGATGTGGAAATGTTCACAATCCTAAAATGTGTCCTGCTTATGGTAAAACCTGCATGAAATGTGCTGGACTTAATCACTTTGCCAAATGCTGTAGAACAAATAGTGAAACAAACAAAGTGCATACTGTTGAACACGCTGCATCTGAAGAATTTTATGTGAATTGCATTGAACTTTGCAGTGCAGATAAGAAAGAATGGATTGTTCCTTTAAAAGTGAACGAGATTGTCATTCCCTTTAAGCTTGATACGGGTGCACAGGTGAATTTGATATCGTTTAAAGCCTATGAGACCTTTAGAGTGAAACCTAAAATTCATCCAGCCAATGTGAAAGTTGCAGGCTACACTGGTGAGAAAATTCCTGTGAGAGGTACATGCCTGGTGACACTAAGTTACAAAGGACAAAAGTTCAAAACATCTCTACTGATTGTGGATAAAGATGTACAACCGATTCTAGGAATAAGTTCCTGTGAGAAGCTGAATTTGATAAAGAAAGTGTTTATGGTGACATCGCAAGTAGAAGATGAATGCAAATCAGTTTTTACAGAATATAGAGATGTGTTTGAAGGTTTAGGTTGTTTGCCTGGTGAGCACAAGATAAATATAGACACGCAAGTTCCTCCAGTGATACACCCCTGTAGAAAAGTTCCGTTTGCACTGAGGGAAAAACTAAAACGAGAGTTAAACCGCATGGAAGCCTCAGGTGTGATACAGAAAGTTGATGAGCCTACTGAATGGGTAAGCTCCTTGGTAATTGTTGAAAAGAAGAATGGACAACTCAGAATATGTCTAGATCCAAGAGACTTAAACAAAGCTATTAAAAGAGAACATTTCAAACTGCCAACCAGAGATGAAATCATGTCGCAATTTGCAGGAGCAAAATGGTTCAGTAAATTGGATGCATCTTCAGGATTCTGGCAAATGAAGCTAGATGAAGCCAGCTCAAAGCTGTGTACATTTAATACACCAGAAGGTCGATACAGATTCCTTCGACTACCATATGGGATATTGTCTGCTCCAGAAGTATACCACAAAAGAATACACATGATTTTTGAACACATCCTAGGTGTTGAAACAATGATGGATGACATTATTGTCTGGGGGTCTACAAAGGAAGAACATGATTCTAGATTGAGACAAGTAATGGAACTCATCAAGAAAGAGAATTTAAAGTTGAACAAGGACAAATGTGAATTTGGCGTGAAAACACTTACCTTTATGGGCGACGTGGTCTCTGATCAAGGTGTAAAGCCTGACCCCAGGAAAATATCAGCCATAGTGAACATGGCACGTCCTAACATCAAAGATGACGTCAGAAGATTCCTAGGAATGATTACTTACTTAGGAAAGTTTATTTCTCAACTCTCAGAAAAAACAGCACCTCTTAGATGGTTGTTGGACAAAGATAATGAATGGATGTGGTCACATGAACCTACAAAAAGAATAAGAATTTCAGCAGATGCTTCGCAATTTGGCCTAGGCTCAGTGCTGTTACAAGAACATGAGGGTACATGGCAACCTGTAATCTACGCATCAAGAGCATTGACAAGTGCTGAAACAAGGTATGCTCAGATAGAAAAAGAACTTCTAGCAATTATGTATGCTTGCGAGCGATTTCATCAATTTGTGTATGGTCAAGCGTTTACAGTGGAAACTGACCACAAGCCGTTGGTAGCCATCATGACTAAATCATTACATGACTGTCCCATGAGAATTCAACGAATGCTTATAAGACTACAGAAATATGATGTACAATTGCTGTACTGTCCCGGTAAATACATGTACATTGCTGACACACTTTCCCGTGCTGTGGACAAGAGTGAAGTTTCTGGAAGTCTGATGGATGAAGAAATAGATACATATGTTAATTTGATTGTAGCTTCTCTACCAGTGTCTCTTGCAAGGCAAGAAGAAATTAGAAAAGAAACAGAGACAGATGTCACAATGAAGGTGTTACAAGACACCATTCTGAAAGGATGGCCAGCAGAAAAAAATGCGTGCCCGCTGTCTATTCATGACTATTGGATGTCCCGTAGTGACCTTACAGTTGTCAATGGTATTATTTACAAAGGCAATAGGATTGTCATACCTGCACGGCTAAGAAAAACTATGCTGTGCAAGATACATGAAGGCCACTTAGGAGAAGAAAAATGTAAGCGGAGGGCGCGTGAAGTGATGTATTGGCCAAGAATGAACCAAGACATAGCACAGACAACAGCTACATGTGAATTGTGTCTTATGTATAGACCAAAACAACAAGTTGAGCCATTGAGTCCTCATGTAGTTCCAGAGAGACCATACCAGAAGGTGGGCGCAGATTTGTTTGATTGTCTTGGAAAAACATACATTGTTGTGACTGATTATTATTCTAATTACCCTGAGGTGAAGACACTACCTACAACTACTAGTAAAGCTGCAATCGGTTGCATGAAGTCAATCTTTGCGAGGCATGGTGTGCCTATGGAAGTGTTCACTGACAATGGTCCTCAGTTTTCCAGTGCTGAATTCAGACAATTCGCTGATGAGTGGGAATTTGTCCATACTACGTCAAGTCCTCACTATCCACGGTCAAATGGATTGGTGGAAAGTTCAGTAAAAACTGTGAAGAGTCTCATGAAAAAAGCACAGGAAGGTAAAGAAGATTTCTTCAAAAGTCTTTTAATTTACCGCAGTACACCTTTGCAGAATGGACTTTCTCCTGCACAAATGCTGATGGGAAGGAGGATCAGAGCAAATCTTCCGATACATGACGAACTGCTTAATACGCATAACTCAGCGCTGGTCAGACTGAGTAAGGAACGCCAACAGGTGAAACAGAAACTGTTCCATGATAGGCAAGCAAAAAGCCTATCTGATCTAAGACCGGGTGACCAAGTCCGTCTCAGAGATCACGAGAAAGGCACCTGGATGCACAAAGGTGTTGTGCAAGCACAAGTAGCACCAAGATCTTATACTATACGTACAGAGCGTGGAACAGAAGGAAGAAGAAATCGGGTAGATTTAAGATCTCAACCTAACCATAATGAAGACCACTTAACTGAAGAAGACCCTTCACCTGACATGTATGATGAACCTGATAATGGTGAACAAACCACAATTCAAGAAGAGTCCAACATGGCTGAAGAAACGCAGACTGTGTATGAAAGACCCAAAAGAGAAATACGCAGACCTGAGAGACTCATTGAAACATGCTAGATGATGTTGTTGAATTGTTACACTGAATGATATAGGACTTATCTTTAAAGAAAGAAAGATGTGATGTTATTGCATTATATATGTTCTATCTGTTTAGACACTCCCTTACTTTTGTGTGTAAGCTGAATCTTCAGTGACTGTCCCGTCTCTTTATATATATATATATATATATATATATATTTATATATAAAAAATTATGTTCTCATATAAGAAGCCAATATATTTCGTAGTCTGTCTTGCTTTAAAAAGATCAAGATTAATGTAACTTAATAACATTTAATAATAATATCTTTATGAATATATTATAAGTACGCTGATCACTACATAACCTATCGTTATGGTTTTTTTTGTCTGCTTTTTAAATAATTCATAATAAATTTATATATTATTGATCTTATTGACTTAACAATATTCTCTATAGCCTCATTTGCCAGAAATAGTGTTCATGCCTTATAAATACTAACTATCAGGCTGTTTATATATTTTTTATTACCCTAGCAGTTGTTGGTCTTTGTATTTTGTATCCTCAGTGTATATCTACGTTTAGATTTTCTGGTCTATGTGATCTAAGTATGATGAACATTTCACTCTATACCCTTATCATCAGTATCCTATTCTATATCCCCACAGACAATGTTTAAAAACCCTTGGAGTTGAACCTCTACAACAATAATCTTTAGAATCAAAATAGGTTACTACAACTGACAATGTATGGGATTCTTGTCTCTAGTATAGATTTTTGGAATTATCATAAATGTATTATTATTAGTCTATTTGATCATTTTTTTTGTCTAGACAAAACCTCTCTATAGATTCTAAGAAATCCCCTTGGAGTCTCCCCTATATTCGATTTTAGAGTATATGTAGAGCTTATAAGAAAAATTGATTATATTGCTTATATGTCAATTCCCTCTCCAAATGTATGTCAGAGTGTATATATAAATGAAGTGTGTTGTCCTTTAAATTGAACGTCAGTCTGAAAATTGTGTTATTTTTTTATTTATTTTTTATTTATTTTTTTATTCTATTGTATTTACTGTATGTATTTATTTTTATTTTTATTATGAGTGTCTCTAAAATTTGACTCTTGATTAATTATAGAGAGTATATAAGACTGATAATATTGCTTGTATACTGATTCATCTTCTAAATGTGTAATAGATTGCATATATAAATTGTGTGTTGTCCTTTAAATTGGACGCCATTTTTCATGATGAAACATTATTCGTTAGTACTGTTCCCAGTCCTTATCTTGATATATTCTTTCTTAGTCTATATATATTTACTTATCTTGGACTGTACACATCATTGTCCTGTAATCTCATTTTTAATGTGATTCTATAAAAACAATTAAAATATATACTTGTACCCACTTATGTGTATACAGAGGTAATCCCTTAGTCTAGGCATATTGCCTTTCTGAATGTCCTAATCCATAAACCGCTCACTAAAATCATCAAAATAACCAAAATAATAATCAAAATATGTAACTTGGTTAGATATTAATTGTTTTTATTTATGTCTTCTTGAACAATAATATTCTGTTTATTGCTGGATCCTTATGAAATACAATGTTTAACGAAGTAGCATGTTTCTTAACAAAGGTTCCTCCCAAATCATTAGTAGGAACCATAACACCTGTAAGAAAGATACTTAAGGAAAATCTGTTTGACCCACTTACCACATGCTCTCTGATGAAACCAAATTGGAGAAACGCGTAAGTGCACCTTTTCTTTGCAAACGATTCGCTATATTAGATGCTGGACACTACCCCGCTATTGATTGCCGATCCGATACCACGAATCAACTGTTTGATTGACCAGAGCAACCTTGTGTATTTATCGTGGCTCCCCAGTGGGGCATTTACACATTATCTGGACCCCGTGTCACTAAAGACTCACTCGTTGGTCTGACCGGAGCTATATCACCACAACCAAGAAAGACCCACTATCTTCTGGACATCTCAGCTGAGGTCACTATCTGGGACAGTATGTACATCGGCTCTGGACCTACTACGGGTCCCATTACATCTAAAGAGCATACCTGTCGACCTATGTAAACGGACACTCATCTGTACGTGAGTAATCCTGAATTCATGTTCTCAGGAGCCTAATATAGACTGTTTATACCATCCAGTCCTCCACATTGTTTGGCACTAGCGGGTCACACACTCGGTCGCCTCGGTCAGTATCCTTATTAATTCTATTGTGCAATCACGGATATCATTCTATATTACTGAAACAGGAATCATATATCTAAATTTGTTTCTGAATATTATATCTAGTGCACATTTCTGGACTGTATTTTGGAACACATATATTATATATAAATCCAGTCTGAGCTCAGACATTTTTATGCTGCTTAAGTTCCGCAATATTTGAAATAATAATCCGTTTATTGGGATTCCAGAACAACTAAGATTGTGTCCACCATTACTATTGAATAATCTCATTGAATCATTGTTTGCAACTGATTTTATAATTGTATTTATATTGTTTGATTTATGTGGATTTTGTATATATTTTTTTTATGGTGTATGAATAAATACTATACTCTTTTTTTTTTTTACCTCCTCAAGGCGCTTCCAATTGTTTTCATACGTATCTTACCCCCATAGACTTAAAGGACACCTATCTTCATGTGCCCATCCTGCAACAACACCAAAGGTATTTAAGGTTTTGTATATTTCACCAACACTACCAATTCAGAGCACTTCCGTTTGGGCTGTCCACATCTCCAAGAACTTTCACAAAAGTTTTAATCCCTGTTATAGCCATTCTCAAAGGGAATCCTCATCTGGCCTTATCTGGACGATCTCTTAATAGTGGCAGATTCTCCAGATCTATCGGTAAGATGTACAAACAGAGTGGCTCTGGTACTGCTATACTTTGGTTGGATCCTAAACATGGAAAAATCTCACCTTGTGCCCACGACGAGTTTAAAATACCTGGGTATTTGTCACGACCCTGACCTCATCTGAGGCTTTCGTGACTTATCTGGGGCTCAAGGGGTTAATCACAACAGCCACCTGGTCTGTTCTACAATGACTAATGCCCCTTCTCCCACCCCAAATATGACTTATTACCAATGAACTGCCACCACCAAGACTATTCACAGGAGGTCTTAGGTTCTCCTTTACCCAAATAAAACACAGTTATGCTTTATCAGAATTATCATCAACCCAAAATTACCTCTTCTGTTACCCTTCAGTTAATAACCGAGCTGGTCTGACATGTGAATCCGTAAGAACACAGAGACATTAACTTATTAATTGATATTTAATATGATAATAATTCCAATGCTTAGTTACAGAGAATAACAAAATAGACATACAATATGCAAAATATTTGTTATCAAATAAAAAGGTGAAAAGGCTTACACACAAGAACCGTCGGGGTTGGGACAGACCAGAAATCAGGGTCACCCCTTCCGTTTGGAAGTCCCATGAAGTGGGACACTTCATATTGCATATTGAATATTGGACACTACTCAGGAAAGAGGGTTTTTGCCCCCAGAAAAGGTCATGCTTCTAAGAAACCAGGTGTTACAAACCAGAAGACAACCTTGGATGTCAGTGGGGGATTGTATGATGTTATAGGGCTTATGTCTTCCTCCATAAAGGCAGTTCCATGGGCCAAGTTACATATGAGGGCCCCGCAGTCATAGTTTTTAGAACAATGGAACAGAGACCCAAGAGCAAAAGATCAATTCATTTCTCTATTTCCAGGTGTGCAGCAAAATCTGTTGTGGAGGACAAACCTGGAAATGTTGTCCAGTGGGAAAAGTTTCAGGCACCCAAATCTCATGTTGATAACCACAGACGCAAGTGCCAGGGGATGGGGTGCAGTCTGCCAGTCCTGTATAGCTCAGGGGACCTGGGACAGTCAAATGAGCTTGAGTCATTCCAATTTATGAGAACTAAGGGCTGTAAAGGAAGCTTGTATAACATTCCAATCTTTTATCTCACAGAAGCCTGTTCTAATCAAGTCCGACAACAAGGCTGTGGTCTCCTACGTCAATCGACAAGGAGGGACCAAAAGCAAGAAACTAATGTCAGAAGCAAAGTCACTGCTGCTTTGGGCAGAGATAGAGCTAAATGACCTTACAGCGGTGTACATAGCGGGCAACGTCAACATCATGGCAGATCAACTAAGTCGGAAGGATGTGTTACCAGGGGAATGGGAATTTAACCAGTCCATATTCAACATGATAGCAACGAGGTGGGGATGGCCAGAAGTGGACGTCATGGCGACAGCAAACAACAGAAAAGTAAGGAAGTTTTATTCCAGGTTCCGGGAGAAGGAGTCTACAGCCGTAGACGCTCTATCCGTAAATTGGGACTTTCACCTAGGCTATGTCTTTCCGTCCATCCCCTTGATCCAAAGGGTACTAAACTAAATCAAGTGCGGTGCATAGTAATCCTACCCTTCTGGCCGAGGAGGGCGTGGTTCCCTCAGGTTTTGAATCTAGCAATAGAAGATCCGTGGCATCTGCGGTCCTCCCCAGGAATCCTGAAGCAGGGACCAGTGAGCCATCCGTGTCCGGAACCATTAAAATTGATGGCATGGCTGCTGAAATCGCCAACCTCCAGAAACAGGGATTCCCTCTAAAGGTAATTGAGACCCTTCTTAAAGCTAGAAAACCTGTAACATCTAAGGTATACCACAGAGTGTGGAACATTTATCAATCCTGGTGCTCAGATAATGCCTACGAAGTATTGGCGGGTTCAATTAGCAAGATTCTAGAATTTCTTCAAGGTGGACTTGGCAAAGGACTGGCAGTAAGTACTATTAAAGTACACATCTCAGCACTTAGTGCAGTGCTGGACCTAAATTTGGCCAGTAACAAGTATATTAAACAGTTTATCCAGGCGATGATGATGATAGTTTAATAGATGATAATAGCAGTTTATAAGGCGTCAGCCTCTACCACCTTGGGATCTGAATCTAGTCCTCAATGCACTAACAGATCATCCCTTTGAACCTTATACATGTTTTTATCTAAATAGAGTTGTTCTAAGAACCAACCCAGCCTTCCTACCAAAGGTAGTTTTTAAACTCCACCCCAATCAGTAGGTAGTGCTCCCTTCGTTATGTCCTAACCCAGTGGCAGAAAAAGAAAAAGTTTTCCATAAATTAGATTTAGTCAGGGCATTAAGGATCTATTTAGATAGGACGAGGCAGATTAGGAAAATTAACAGACTTTTCATTGTCCCAGAGGGAAAGAACAGGGGGCTACCAGCGGCAAAATCAACCATAGCCAGGTGGATCAAGTCTTGTATTCAGTATGCATATTTATCCAAGGATATGGAAATACCTGAATGTATCAAGGCCCATTTTACCAGGGTCATGGCCACTTCCTGGACACAAAGGGAGTCAGCCTCGCTCCAAGAGCTCTGTAACGCAGCAGGGTGGTCCTCAATCCATACTTTTGCCAAGCATTACAAGATTGATTTATTGGCCTCAGCAGAGGCAAAGTTTGGTAGAAAAGTTCTTAGTGCAGTAATATAGTATTCCCATCTCTTTAATTTTAGCTTGGGTATATCCCAAGGTCTATGCTGCCATCAGGTGAAGAGGAAAAGGTACAATTATACCTGATAATTTAATTTCCTTGAATCCTGATGGCAGCATATCTAGATTCCCACCCTAGTTTATTATATTAAGGTCATGGTTGTTTGTTTGTCCTAACTGTGTTTTATTATAACTGGAACAAGTGGGAAGACACCAGGTGCCAGAGGACGGGCCTATTTATGCATCTGGGGGTGTCTTTCTATTTACCTGTCCTGGCTCCTGCCCAGAGGTTATAACCCAAGGTCTATGCTGCCATCAGGACTCAAGGAAATTAAATTATTAGGTATAATTGTACCTTATTTTCGCCACCAATGTCTATTTGGATCAGCCCTGTAGTGGTCTGACCGTTCAGGTTTTAGGAAAGCTACAGCATGTTTGGACTGTTTTGTCTGTGTTCTGATAAATCAGTCCATATCATACCACACTCTACATAAGAATTGTCCCAGTCATGTTATAGTGTGTGGCCAGCTTACCTGTGTATACCGTCGTTTTATTCTCTGCAGGTTACCTAAACAAATAGGGCCATATCCATTCCTCTGTACATTAGGCTAGTTACACAAGGCCCTTGCATAAGTAAACTTAAATGCAACATCTACGCATGCGCATGCTGTACATAGTGACAGTGATCTCCCTCTGCCTGACAAACTTTCACAAGCTGGGCAGGGAGGAGCATTTAAATGATATATTAAGGGATGTTTTTTTTTTTACTTCTGTGCAGCGGTTGTACGGAATGCTAATAGGGACAGAAGACTTAAGGTAGTTAACTCCCCTCTTCAGTGCAGACTTGCGTACATACGGAACACATGGAGGACCATAGTTTGTTAGCCAGATGGTAGTGACATATATATGTATATATTCTCCATGTATTCCCTTGCCAGAGTTGGAAATCTTTTCCACAAAGGATTGTCAGGGCTATCACCTTGTGAATGTCTTACTATACAGAAAGAAGTGTAGTGCATACCTTCTCTTGCTGGAAGGGGGAGAGTTTAGTACTCAAAAGGACAAATGTAGGTTAAGCAGCTGACCCAAAAAATCAGCTAATAAATCAGCTGTTGGACTATGTGAAATTTTTCTTTCATTCCATATATTTGTAACATACCAGAATGAATGGCAGACAATTTCACAATTTCTAGCCCTTCATTTAGAATTTAGAAGAAGTGCAGCATCAACACCAAGAGCAAAGTGATGAGGATATGAAATTGACTCTGCAAAATATCAACTTTCACATTTCTATGCCTGGCTTCATCAGTCTGACAGCAAGCATAGATATTGTTTCAGCAGAGCCCACCACCTGTCTAATGTGGGATTTTTTTTTCTACTTTCAGACTGTCTATGACACTTCATACTTCTGACCTACAGCAACATAGTGACAGAATTGATCAAGTTTATAGTACAGAGAGACTGAATATTCATTTCCATTGACTAGAATGTAAATTAAGGAAAATAAAAGTAACTTAGTAAAATTAAGAACTCAACTATTTCATTTTCAATTTGAAAAGAAGATATTTAGGAGAAATAAACATGTCTGGCCGGTTCCAGACTTAAGAAATATTTGCAATTAGAAAATCCATGCGTGCAAATAAGGCTTCCAGCATACATATGGATCCTTAGTATCCAGACTTACATGCTGGAAGCCTTTTTCTGACAGAGAGGCAGGATGGGGCTGGTAGCATACAGTGAGTAAGCAAGATTGGAGAGGGGATGGATTTAAATTGTATGGTATAGGCTGGGTAAGACTTTACATGCAATCAAGATTTTAATGCCTTTTGGAAAGGGGCTCATCCACGGACGCTGCTTTTCCAGGACATAACTGAATCCAAAATTCCATCCTTGTTAAAATTCTGACAATGAGGCATGGTGTTTCACAGAGTGGAAGCGCTTCTGCCCTGTGGGAGAAGGAAACATGCAAATAGTATAGCAAGGGCTGGAGTCAGCTGTTACATACTAACCAGCCTTCTGCACTGTCCTATTTTACTTGAGGATGGCACGGAAAATTAGGGGTCACCCAGCAGAGATCTTTACAAGTAGGGAGAGTGGCCTCCCCTCACCCAAACAGTGGATCTGATGTCACATCTACAACCGCAGCGGTAGTGGAGGTTTGAATCTTGTCCTTAAAGTTTAAGGTAGAGGCCTACTGTTGTAGCTCTGCATACGTGAGGGTAATGGCTTCTACTCACACAGACAGTAGAGACAGCAGAGCATTCCACAATCCACTCCAGACAGCAAAGAACAGGAATGACAAAGTCCACCATAGTTATCCCTTATGACTTGATGGCAGAGTATTAGATTATTTTGGAGTTAAAAGGGCCACCGAGTGTTGATGATTGTGGTTACTGCTTGTTAATTAGAGATATACATCATTCATTATTGTCAAATAGTCCACTGGAGGATTTTGCTAGCGTGTCTGGTGCCCACCTGCAAAAAATTTTTGCCCCATATTAATAAATTATTATTTTTATTTCAATTATTGTTTTATAATAACACTGCTTGTGTCCCCCTTCAAGCTCATACTTCTATGCCCCCATTCGTGCTCACCCTGTTTGTGTTCCCCTTCATGCTTATGCTTCTGTGCCTTTATTCTTGCTCACCCTGCTTGAGCCCCCCTTCATGCTCATACTTCTGTGCCCCTATTCTTGCCCCTATTCTTGCTCACTGCTTGTCCCCCCCTTCATGCTTATACTTCTGTGCTTCTGTGCCTCCATTCTTGCTCACCCTGCTTGTGGCCCCCTTCATGCTTATACTTCTGTGCCCACATTCTTGCTCACCCTGCTTGTGCCCCCTTTCATGTTTATACCTCTGTGCCTCCATTCTTGCTCACACTGCTTGTGCCCCCCTTCATGTTCATACTGTGCCTCTATTCTTGCTCACCCTGCTTATGCCCCCCTTCATGCTTAGACTTCTGTGCCTCCTTTCGTGTTTATACTTCTGTGCCTCCATTCTTGCTCATTCTAGTTGTACCGCCCTTCATGCTCACACTGATGCTGCCAAAATCCTATGTGTACTTTCCTTTACCTTGCTTTTGTTTGGCCTCCTGTCTTCTGTTTCTTCTGTTTTCTTATCTTTCTTCTGTTTTCTTCTTTCTTAAATCTACAGGCTCCTCTCCGCGTGCTCCTCACTGAAAATGTCGGAAGTGATGACATCATGCCCAACATTCAGTGAGAAGGGAGCAGGGAGAAATGCGGAGAGCGGAGGATGCTGGGTCCAGGACACCGGCATTTTAGGTATATCTGTCTCTTTTCTTTTTTTTCCAATATATGTGGCGGTGCCGTTGTGACCAGCGGGGGATGGTAGAGGGAGGGGAGCACCTCTATGGCTTGGCACCCTCCTGCCCCACTTACCAGGTTCCACCGGCCCTGTCTGTGGTTATATATGAGTCAGGGAACATTGGCTTGTGCTGACAATCCTGGTCTACAAGAAAACTTAGATAGCTCAATTCTCTGGCAATGAGGGATGGCTGAAATCCATTAAATTAGAGCCTGTGCTGATTAGAGCTAGCAGCACCTGTGTTTTTTATGTGAATTGAACTGCTGATGTTGCTAGGCAGCATCACACCCGTAAGCTTCAGAAACAATCAGCTCCAGACAGCAAAGAATAGGAATGATTAAGTCCACCATAGTTATGCCTTAATATTAGTGTTACGAGCCTGATCTCACCTGAGGCCTTTGTGACTTATCTGGGACACAAGGGGTTAATCACACCATCTGGTCTGTTCTACAATGACTAATGCCCCTTATCCAACCCAAATATAATTTATTAATAATGGGCTGCCACCATTAAAACTATTTACAAGAGATCTTAGGTTCTCCTTTACACAAATCTAACACAAATATGCTTTATCAGAGTTAGCATAAACTCAGAATGATCCCTTCTGTTACTATTAAGTAGCGTTTAATAACCAAGCTGTTCTGACATGTGAATACATATAAAACCTACAGGGTTGGGACAGACCAGAAACAAGGGACACCTCTTCCGTTTTGAAAGACCAAACTTTTAAAGGCAAAATATGCTTCTCTGCAACAGAC
>WWET01002797.1:72445-90873 GCA_011038615.1 Limnodynastes dumerilii | reverse complement strand
TTCCCACCCCCCCCCCCATCATCCTGATCCATTTTCGACAGGAACCATAACTCGTTCTGCCCCACTACCTTCAAGCTAGTGCCATACAACAAAAACATATCCTGTCCAAATAGAGGTCACTCCATATCCTGATATGAATCTATACACAAGATATTTGACTTATATTCTAACAATTAGAAATATTTGATTGCAATGAGTTGTCAACCGTAAATTAATTCAAATTAGATACATTATTTTATGATGAAAGCATGGGCAGTTGAGCCTTGAACAGTGAATATCCTAAAATCTAGGTAAATTAGATTTTCCGTCTACTTTAAACTTTGTAATAAATTATTCCATTTTGTCGACTTTGGACAGGATATTGAACTGTAAGTAAATTCTGTACGTTAGCCTCAACAATGGACACTAACATGTGGAATTTTGGATACGGAATTCCCGTATGTGTTATGGGAGTGTTCTACCCTGTCTCCCCTCACATGCATGTATGGGCCTTCTGCATTCAGGACTCTACCGTTAGTCTCTGAATTGGGTAGGCACATGCATGGAATGGTGGATCACACGGTTTGAAGCACCCTTATTGTATGGTTATCATTCCGTATCCCACCCACCATGTGTATCTTATACACATAGGGCTGGATCCAGACTTAAGTAAGTGCTTGAACTTAGTTACAGCTGGGCTAAACCATGTTGAATTCAGGGGGAGTCAAGGTAATTGAATTCTTTGCATGCATGGATATACCGTATTTCCCCATGTATAATAAGCTCCCTTGTATAAGACGCACCCCATTTTTTTGAGCCTAAATAAAAAAAAAAAAATTTTTAAATGTATTTTCTAACTATTATTTTTAACATTATTTAATTAAAATGCATCTTATACAGGGGATCAGGGGATGTAACACTGAACTTACCTTTTCTGTCCCTCTGGCGGTTCCTCCGGCAGTTTCAGGCTCTCTCCCCAGCATCTGTGATTCAGACTGTCTCCCTCGTGGTGCGCGCTGCACATAGACGTTGCGTGAGCTTAGAAAATGAATGGGTGAGTTTGCTTATCTAAAATAGCTGCCATTTGAAATAAAGACAGCTGAAAAGAAAATTTCATCTGTCTCTACTTCTCAATGACAACCATTGGTGCGTGGACTCCCACCAAGGATAAACTATATAAAATACAGCAACTTTCCTTTTAGTTTTACTGTTATTTTTCTAAAACATTTTCTAAGAGCTTTTTTCATAATCATGTTGTATCCAACTATCAGTTTTTGGGTTTTTTATTTGAGGATATAAAAATTAAACAAAATCCAGCTCAATACAAATTTTACATTTCTCTCACTTCTGATTGAATATGAGAAATATTATAAAGGCAAATTTTTGATTTGCAAATCTTTAAATGTCCAATGATTGATGGTCCATGCTTAGGCATAAACCTATTTCTTAATTTTAAGCCTAGAAACAACACAGAACTAAGGGGTTACTAAATTTATTTGAAACTTTATTTAAATTGAATTTAAAGAGGGGTTGTATTAAAATCTTAGCTATAATTGGCTGCGCCATGCTGCCACGCTGCCTCTGATATAGAGGCTGCAGCCACACCATTGCTGCAGCCAAACACACCCCCAGCAGTGATCTTGCATCCTGGCACTATGGCAACAGCCAGGACGCACACACGCTCGCGCCCGATGGCCAATAACAGTGCACAGGAAGGGAGAGCCAAGGCACCACGCTGGCAAGTGGCGCCGAATAAGGTAAGTGTTACACGTTCCTGTGTGTAACACTGTTTGTATTCTTACCCTACTTCAATGTGTTTCCATACATCTAGTGGCCCAATCAGCCTTTTTCCAGTGTCCACTAATAGATCCACTAATGACTGCTGGGTGCCAGCCGCACAAACCTATCCCCACCATCAGGGGCTCTAGTGAAGACCAGGCCCTAGTTAGAATCCGCTGCCTTGTGACTTGCTGGCTTAGGATCCTAACAGAGGAGCTGGAACTTCTTTAGCTCGGTGTAGTCGCCACTGAATGTGACTGCAAATTCCTATGTGCTTTACCAATCATGTAGTTCGTAATAACTCAAAAATTTTTTAAATATAAGGTGATGCTCTTACAATAAATGTGTCTTGTATTATTAGTACATCAACCCGACTATGTCCAGGTTCTCCAGTCTCCTCCTTTCTTCCCTTCCGATCCTCACGTTCAAATCAGGAAAGCAGGGTATCAGGATAATGCAAAAAGCAAACAAAGCACTCAGACAGCCAGCTAGCACGATCAGGAACCAGACGCTATAACCGATGTACTAATAATACAAGGCACATTTATTGTAAGAGCATCACCTTATATTTAAAAAATTTCTGAGTTATTACGAACTACACGATTGGTGGTCTTTCTTTGTTTATTTTCCCCCCGTTCCACGTGGCTTGGAGGTTGTTTGAGGGAGGCGATAACTAAGGACGGCAACTCCTCCCCCTCACCTGATTGACGGATTGCAGGAGAAGGAAGGAGGAGACGAAGTCCGACGGCGGAGGGTCTGGAATCACTCTCAATAAAGACACTCGATGAGCAATACGGGCAAGAGAATCTAAATGTGAGTGCAATTTTTCACGTTTATTTATGAAAGGTTGAAACACACTACACTATTGGCCTTTTTCTTCTTTTCATATTTCGTGTCGGAGGATCGGGAAAAGAAGTTGGAATAGAACACATTGAAAAGTTTATAAAGAGGAGAACAAGTAACTTTTTTGGAGAAAATAAACTTTCTTTATTTGAACTGGGATATTGTCAGCGCGGGTTTAAAAAGTGACATTTTTGAATCATTTTATTATATTTCATACCTTAGGGTGTTGACATATAGTGTGGGGAGGTGGTTTTCCCCCTGTCACTTAACTGCTGCAGGCAAAATTAGGGAGCGCCAAGAAGGGGTTTCAACAAGTTTTAAAAGAAATAGGGAAGCGCCTTAGGTTAGATTTTAAAAAGGAGTGAGGATTTATTAATACACCAAATAAAACAATATAAATAACATAAAGTGTCTAAAAAATACTGATGCCAGCATTAGACATATGATATTGAACCAGAGGATAATGGTAGTCCCAAATATACAATGTACATCTAGTCCATTAGAAAGAAATCTGAGCTCAGATCTTTAGTAATAAATGTAGCAAGGAACGTTCCAACAGATATATATGAAGACTTGTAAATGTGGACACTAGATAATACACCTCCTGTATGCATGTCATGAGAGCAGGGTGAATGGGAGAAACAGGCCTGTCTGCCTCTGTGCCTGTTATGGCTTTTATGTGTTACAGCATGTAACTTCCGCCTGTCAATGCTGCTTCTCTCCATGGCCATCCCCGCCTCTTGGGATGTGTGTCCAGATCATTGCTAAGTGATCTGGATGCCAGCCAATGCGCTCCTTAGGTGCATTTTCTCTGCACTAACACTGGCCACGCTTCCCTTTAAATATACAGCAGTCCTCAACTGGGTGCCAGTAATAACACCTCTACAGAGGGTTTCCCTGCTGCCTTGTCCTTGCGCTTGATTTAACCCTCTGTATGCTCTCCTTAGCTATTATCCCTGCCTGTCCTGCTCCTGGGCCTTCCTCCTGTGGTTGCTTGATTTCTTTTTCGTCAGTGAACTGAGTGAGTGTCCCCATTTAGTCTGGTCTGTTTTTGTCTGTCAGTTTGGTATTTGTGTACTCCAGGGTAACTGGAGTAATAGGTGCCCACCATCTGCAATATACTGATATTGTCATCTGTCAGTCAGCCTATGCTTCTTACTATTATACTTCTCTGCACTCCAGCCTAACTGATAATTACTGTGCTATCACTATCAGCTCCCCAGTCAGCCTGTGCTCCTACTATAAAACATACCTGCTCTCCAGCCTGTCTGGTAATTATTGTGCTTTCATTATCAGTTCCTCAGTCTGCCTGTGTTCCTAACTAAAATACTTATCTGTTCTCCAGCTTGTCTGGTATAATTGTGCTCTCACCCCTGTACCTCTATTTTATCTGATACTTCCTAGCTGCTTAGTCTCGCATTTTGTCTGGTGCTCTGTCTGTTTAAGTTCCTCAGTGTGTCAGTTGGTCTCCTCTTCAGTACTTTTCTACACCAGATTGTCTGCTGGGGGCCCCGACCTGCTACTTGTTTGCAGTTATGTCCTTTCTTACCATCAGAGGCTCTAGCAAAAACTATCACTGGTGTGTCAGTCTTGTAACATTAAGGCACTTGTGCTTACTTGCTGATTTGAATGGGAGTGCCTGTTTGTGATGGGACCCCTGGGCAGGAGAGTTCAGTTATCAAGAAATATAAGCATCAATATATTCGATAGTCACTGCTTACTGTTTAGAAGTCTGTCCTGCTGTTTCCATTCATTTTTATGAAAACGTCCTGCTTTCAGGTATGTGTTGTAATGACTAGAGTCCCTGGAATGATTACAACATGAGTGGCAACAGTTTCAAAGTTGTACTTGTATCCCGCTGGAGGTATCTGCTCCCGGTCTCTGTGGCCAAGCCTCGATCCTGGTCTGTATTGCCAAGCCTAGCAGATGCAACTTTGAAACTGTTCAATTCAAGTCATGAAGTCCCGTCCCTATGCTGGCATCTATTTCTTCCCTCTGAGATCTCCCAGAGCTAAGAAATAGAAACTCGACAACCCTGATATAAAGAATTGTCTGATTAGTTTTACTACTTCAGGATATTATAACAACAAATGTCTGGACCTCACCAACAATGAAATAAAAGAACTCCTAAAATAGGAAGATGCTGCCATAATAAAGAAGACTGGAATCACTAGTGGCTGGATCAAGACTTAAGAAGGAGCTTGAAATTAAGGACCTTATTCAGACTTCTGTTTTCACGGCAACTCCCATACGTATTTTTAGTTACGCATCAACTGCGCATGCGTAGTAACTTTTTGTACGTAGTTGACGTAGACTATTTGAACGGAAGTGCCTTACGGACGGACGTATGATAGGCATGTGTGCACACGTCCGGATATGCAACGCAAATATACGCACGGGAGAATTTAAGTGAAAATGAGCGGGGCGATGCATTTAAATGAAGGAAAGTGGGCGCGATTATCATGATACGCAAGCACAGAGGACATATATGCACAGGACGGCACATGGAAAGATAGAGGATCTATGGTGATGTAAGTCAACGTGAGCACAGATTAGCAAGGGGAGTGACTGGGGTTTTGGTGGGTGTTCCTTGCTACATGCGTGCGTATATTTGCAGTCGTGTTTCAAAACGGAAGTCTGAATACGGTACTAAAAGAGGAAGGTTACACATGGGTAAAACTATGTTGATTTCAGGGGGAGTCAAGTTAATTGTATTCTTTGCATGCAGGGATATATATTTGAATTGCTTACTGCACACAAATACTGATCAGCTTTACTATCACACTGTTATTTAGACTTGGGCTGGGAAATGCCACTTCTCAACTCTAATACTATTTCCAACAGATGAAATATAACTCCCCTGCAATCAACATGGTTTAGCCCTAAATGTCATGCTCCTTCTTAAGTCTGGATCCAGCCCTAGGAGTATATAAAATATATTTATTATATCCAATATCAAAACACCGAATAATTACAATAAAAACAAAACAAAAATTGTCAGCTGATGTATAATAGCCAATAATTAGAAAATGCAATTAAAGATTGCAACTCTAATAAAAAAGAGTTCATATCAGATATATTTTATTATGTAGAATATATATCTCCTCAATCAAAACCAATGATAGCTGGCCAATTTAAAATAAATAAAAACTTGAAAATATTAGCATCAATTAAATATTATCAGATATAAATGATAATATTTAATATTAATATTTTCAAGTTTCTAAAGAGATAAAGATGACTTCACTAATAACAAAGGACCATATTCACACTTAAGAAGCAGTCGCTTCTTAGATGCGGATCCTTGGTAAAGGCGTAGTAGGTAATTTACGCAATCTACGTACCAGTTCAGTACGTAGATCGCCTTTGTGTTGTCTTTAAAGACTGCACAGAGTGTTTTAAGTAGAAAGAGGCGGCATAATGCTGAGAGAGAAAGAGAGAGAGCAAACAATAAAATTAAGTTATTCATCAACAGCACTCCATGTGCTATTTATAAATACATGTTACATAGTGTCCCAAACTGGCATTTCAACTGCAAATAGTGGCTGTAGATACAAGATGAAAAACCACCAAATTACATTTGTAGAACATATTAAGTAAAAAAGGGAGGTGTACTTACCTGAGTCCTGGCAGTGCCACGAAGACTCTAGTCTAAAAGCCCCTGCAGACAGAACTTCCTAAATTGGTTGCTAGGCAATAGGGACAGGTGCCTTCAATATACAAGTACCAATGTAAGGCAAATACTGAATACTGAAAATCCGCTAACAAGTTGATTAAACATGATTGGTTATTTCAAACAAGGTGTTAGTTCTATGCAGCCTATTGAGTGCAGTGATTTCACAATACAGATACTTTCATATATTTTAATATCTGTAGAAATTGGATGGTTGTGTCCATATATGTAACACAAATAAGTCTTTTTATCAGTGTTATCCAGTGTAAGTCTCCAGAAAGGGTCCTCAAGATTTATGTTTTCTTTATGTAGTCGAGTTGCCAGTGGATTCAAGCATGTAAATGTTCTCTAAAGATGCATAATTCTCACAATTCCCTTTTGACATCAGCATTCTCAAGGATGTAAGATTTGATAGCAAAGTGACAGATATGTGATTGCCATGGTTAAAATATGGCATTGCTCACCAGTGCTGAAACACAGATAGGAGAAGCATTTATTTTGTTTAGTTATTTTTTGTAGTTCTATTCAACTAAATTACATGGTATTTACTTAACACATGTTACAACACAAAACCTAAGTGCATATGCCTAAAAAGCTTTATGGGAATTTCATGGAACACATATAGATTGTGTACAGTAATCTTAATTCATTTTTATAATATGACTTTTTACCTGGTTATCAAGGTTGACTGTCATAACTATTATTTTTATTTTTTGGTACAGAAGACTTTATAGCTGATCCTAAGACACAAACAAATTAGCATTCATCAGACATCCTATACAGCTGAAGTCCAAGGCACATGCAACAGTAATTCTGGATGCCTATGCATGTACAGCAATATACAGCATATGGGCACAGAGCAGCTTAATACAGCTACATATATATGTTGCACAAGTGTAGAGTAGCACACTGCATAACCGTCATCATTTTTTAAGGGAAAATAGGTACACATGGGGGGGGGTCTGTGAAGGGGGCGTGGCTTGTCCCATGGAGGGGCGTGCTGTCATTTTCCTGTATGATAAGGTATAAAATATAATTGTACACCTTATCATATGAGCTAAGAACTCACAGGAGAGGGTCTTGAAATAGGTACAGTTGGAGGGTATGACACTGTCGTGTTTACTGGAAATGGTGGGTTTGATTAGCGTGAGCCCTTCAGTTGTTAAAAACTACTTTTTTATTATTATTTATAAACACAGTAATTATTTTATATCTACAAAATGCTTAAGCAATGATTGAGTAGCCATTGTGCTGCTAACACCTAGGTCAGAAATATGTTGTAGAGCGTCATGCCCATTGAATGTGCAAACGTTTTGCCATAAACTGTGATACTAATGTCTGCAGTCGGTTACAGTAACTAAGTTGCTGTACGTTGATAATGTGCTTCAATCCCATCTCTCCCATGACAGGCCCTTCAGAACGCAAGCGGTCAGAATGCAAGTGCATTTGAGTATGCAGATGAGCACATGGGACCGTGTTCACAATAAAGTAAGTCTGCGGTTTGGAATGGTACGAAATTTTTATATAAACTTAAGAGTCCAAGCAAGCAATATATGGATAATAATATGCAAAATACAAGATTTGTTAATATAATTTATAATCTTGCCATTTCGAAAATTAATTAAATAAAAAGAAACATAGCATAATAAAATTTTTAATGAAATAAATAAAAAAGCAAACCTATAATTTATGGTTTCTTGATACCAGCTGCGAGTAACATACACACATCTTTACAATTGTTGCTATGTATATATTTTCCTAAGAATAAAAGCATAGTTTCTTTCCATCAATGCATGTCATATAATACCATTTTGTCTGATGTCAGAAGCAGAGGATAAGGTTTCACTTTGTATTGCCTAATTGCTTTTCTTAGCAGCCATTGTAACCATATTTACTATTAGAGGATCCCTTTAAGATTCTTACTATTAATGTCTTTTGTCCATAGAACAAAAGTAATGTGATCCAGAAACAAATGTTTACCTGTAGGGTGAATGAGGTCATGCTGTTTTAAACCACAAACATTTCATTATCTAGATTCATGTATTAAATAATTAACAATATGTTATGTCTTTCCTGTATAGACGGGGTATAATATAGACAATTGTGGGCCCTACACCCAAATATTTATAAAGTCCCTTAAAAAACTATCATAACCCTGCCCCCATATCATATATTTTGCACTGTTTTTATTACTATGTCTTTATTCTGTACTAATCCATAGGCATCGAAGAGGGGGAGCATCTCGCATTCCCCAAAAAGTCTCTACATGCGTCTTTAACATAAATGGTGAGACAGTCTAAACTGACATCAGGGGCTAGATTTACTAAGCTGCGGGTTTGGAAAAGTGGAGATGTTACCCATAGCAACCAATAAGATTCTAGTTTACATTTTCCTAGTATGTGAAAAAAAGTGAGAGCTAAAATCTGATTGGTTGCTATGGGCCATTTTTCCAAACCCGCAGCTTAGTAAATCTAGGCCCAGGATTGTTCCATATGACACCACTTTCTCTCTGGCGTTATCAGGATTGTGTAGGTGTGAGTTTGTTTGCAATGTAGGTTGCTGTCCACCCATAACAAAAAGCATTGCACATTGAAATTTTCCTAGTGCCCTTTCACCCACTCTTTTGTTGCATAAAAGCCATGTACAGTTTAACAAAGTACTTCAGCGACAGGGTCTGCTACTTCTTAATTTCATCTCCTTCTTCAGCTTTTTCTTCAATAGCATAATTAAGTGTATGACCACATAAGGGTCTAAACTCACTTTTTAGATAAAAATTTTAAACTGTTTCAGTAGCTTGCATGCCAATATTTTTCCACAATGCTCTGCAGAAAGGTTAGCCTATCTACACTTTTCAGGAGGAGAAATCTAAGACACAGGGCAGGATAGGGTTGATGAATTTGAGAGCAAGGTAAAGAAATAATATAAATTATACTTGTAAGAATTTCAGCAATGATACAGCTGCCTTAGTGTGGCGGGATTCACATTTAAGTCAGGCGATTTCCTGATGGCATGTATCTGATGTAGAATTCAGTCTCCACACAGCAGGGCCGGCCCATTCACAATGTGTATGAGATACACATGGTGGGTGGGTGTTTAGGAACTGGAATGGTAATTGTACAGCAAGGACATTCCAAAGCCCTTACATATAATTCACTGTTCCGTTTGTTGCTTCCTGTGTGTGGAATATTTAAGGTAGGTTTATGCATCTGGAAGCCTTACTTTTTTGCAAGGGGGCTGGGCTTAATGATGCGATTTATGCATTTGTGTCATTAAACCCTGTCCTTGTCAATCCCTCATGTAATCTCTAGTGTTTTAGGGGATGGGTGGGGCTTAATGTTATCATCAAACCCCACCCATCCCTAGTAACACTAGGGATTACAATAGTTATTGATTGCTGGTAAAGTTTGCGGGAGCTTAGCCAGCTCTCCTGTGATACTGGGAGAACTGCCCAGATTTCGGGAGTCTCCCGGATATTCAGTTGGCACCTCTGCCATACATGTGAGGGTAGTGCAGGGGGCTGTGCATTCCTCTTGCCGGTTGCATTCTCCGCATAGAACGAGGGATTTCCGAAATAGCCGTCGGCATACTCACCCATTCCGATTCAGAAACGCCGCCGCCGCTACCCCCTGCTGCTACCGCAGGTAAAGGTGAGTAACTTCTCCAGGGTTAGGGTCAGGCTGCAGGGGAGGGAGGGGGGGTCAGGGTCAGGCTGCGGGAGAGGCAGGGTTAGGGTCAGGCTGCAGGGAAGGGAGAATTAGGGTCAGGTTGCGGGAGATGGTGGGTTAGGGTCAGGCTGCGAAGAAGGGAGGGCTAGGGTAATGGAAGGGGAAGGTTAGGGTTAGAATCAGTGGAAGGGTTGGGGTAGTTTTCAGGCTTACCTTTTGGAGCACCGTGTTCGGTGCTCCATGAATCGATTGCTATGCCTCTTCTGTTGGTGCTGGCGACGGGTTTGTCTCCCTATGCAAAGAAAGAAGAAAAGTTTTTTCAGTTGTTGGAATGAATCAGTTGTCTAATTAATTACTTTTCAGTTTTAGTCTAGTTACATAATTCATAGTGTGTTACCATGCAGCCCAATGACAAGTCCCAGGCTGCTCAGAGTCTTTTCCATTCAGCGTAGCTCGAACACCCGACCGAAGTAAGGCTAATCTCTCTTTGATTTTTGAGTATTGTTATTTGTGCACACTGAGGAAAACCGGGAACTTTGCGGTTGATGATCCAAGGTTGGCGGCACTCAGGATACAATAATGGTTGCTTGGGTGCCCTCTTGCAGCATGAAAAATGCCGTGAATATATGCTATGTCGAAGTTAAGCGTCACTCCAAGGCGTGTAAAACGTTAATAAGGAGTCCAGTCAGTACTGGGTGTGATCCAACGTTTCAGTTATTTAATAACTTTCGTCAGGGATTAACAAAAATGTGCCAAACATACAAGAATTTATAACTTGCCCCACCAGTGAAAGAGCCCTCACGTTCTGTTTGCCTCGCGGTGGGGCCGGCGCGACGGGACCAGGATCGGGCGCGCTAGACCGCCCACCTGTTGCGATGGCGACAGAACAACACATCCATAAAAAACGATATTGCCCCAAATACATACATTTGTTGGGCTAAACAGTGTGAATCAAATGGCGGTGGACAATTAAGGCATAGTCCAAGTACAACTAATTATGCAATATATACATCGAGACAGTACAAGAAAAAAATTGGTCCAAGATCCAGTAGTTTTTTATGTCTCTGAATAGGATAGTTAGTAGAAGTAGTAGAAAGGAAAGATGAAATTTTGAATGTGAAATTCCATTCAGGCAGCAGCTTCCCCACAATGTGCCACTCTCCAGCCCTCCAGAGGTTCCTGAAAAGGTCTCCATTACAGCATGTGTGTTTGTGTCTGGGATTAGGCATCTGCTTAATTACATCTCTGGTGCATGGGCGTCGCCATCTTGCCTACTGTCAGGTGATTCCCAGTAACCACTCAGTTGCTCCTCTGCACACACATTATTCCTCCAGCCAATCTGTGCACTGGGCGGGCTATTTAAACTCTGTGCACAGTCCATGCTGTGTCCAGATCAACTTGGTCATCTAGGAACTACTCTGTCATTCTAGGTGCCTGGCTGTCATATATATTGCCTTCTGATTCTGTCTGCTGATCCAGGTGCTCTGGTAACCCTGACCTGCCTGCCTTGCATCACTGCTCCACTGGTCTCAGCAGTGTCTGGATCTCTGCTCCTGCAATCTGGTAACCCTGAACTGTCTGCCTTGCATTACTGCACCACAGTTCCCAGCAGTGCCTAGCATCTGGTTCCTATACAGTTTAGCCTACTGTTGCTACCCAGTCAAACCTGCCTAGCATCAAGTTCAAGTCTACTGTTGCTATACAATTTAGTCTGCTGTTGCAACCTAGTCAAACCTGCCTAGCATCAAGTCCAAGCCCACTGTTGCTACACATTCAAGCCTACCGTTGCTACCCAGTCAAGTCTGGTCGTGCCTGGTCTCATCCTGGTCCTGCCTGATCCATTGCCTGGTTGTGCCTGGTCTCATCCTGGTCCTGCCTGATCCATTGCCTGGTCTCATCCTGGTCCTGCCTGATCCATTGCCTGGTCGTGTCTGGTCTCATTATGGTCCTGCCTGGTCTCGTCCTGGTCTCGTCATCCTGGTCCTGCCATCCTGGTCTTACCATCCTGGTTCTGCCGTCATATACGCAAGATATGCGCAATCTACGTATCGAAATGATACGCAGATTACGTACAAAAGCTACTACGCATGCGCAGTAGCTATTGTTCATTGACGGCCGTAGTTCTGGATCCGGGCCAATGAGACACTGGAAGCAAGGAGTGAAACACGACCAGGAACCAGGGAGCCAGAACACATGAGCGAGCTCGAGGACACAAATCAGCAGACTCAGACAATTTGTGTTCTAAAATGCCACAAAGCAGTGTCCAGGCGCTCCATAATTTCAATGAGGCATTTTAGCTTAGCCATTGAGAAATTACCATCTTTCAAATTCACCCTAAAAGCGCTTCAGATTGGCTACGTGGAACTTTGGCTAATTTTTATACGCCACCAAAGAACATTAACAAAACCTTTGAGTGTGTAATTGGAAGAACAGCTTAAAATGGCGTATGCTTGTCAGTCAATAGGAAACATTGTATGCCTATTTATTTAGATGAAAGAAAAAAAATCAAAAATCTGGTGGAACTTGTGTTGGAATGCTTATATGATGGCTCGTTTACAAATTACTGGATAATTGTATATTACAGGAATGTGTCCCTTTTTTTTTTTTTTTACATTCATAATTTCAAACAATGGTCACACAATCAAATTTATAAGTGTGTGAGTGTGCGTGAATGTGTGTGAGTGTTATTTATATATATATTTTCATAGTTTAAATACTAATTTGGGGTATAGTATATTTTTAATATACCTGACTTTGTTGATTTAGGTATTCATGTTGTTTAATGTGTTTTTTTTTTCTCCAGGTGCCAGGATTTCAAAACTAACTTTAAGAAAAAGCTTAGGGAACGGGCCAAATATTCCAGGTGATTTTTCTTTAGTGAATTTGGCATGCAATGGCAACAAACAAAACATTGTTTAGTGTTTAAAATGTATTACTAGATAAACAATGCATTTAAACATATAAATTAAATATATTATATGAACATAATTGTTAGGATAGTCACTTCAAATTCTCATATTTGGTTACACAGGAAGACTGGGGCAGGCCAGATGCCAGCATTAATGGCACTTACAGAACTTGCCCAGCTGCATTCCAGGGTCATTTATGTCCAGGAGGTGGTTGGTGTGAATGGTTCGAGGGACAGCAGTAAGGGAATACCATGCCACCTCACGGAACTTAGGCCCTAGGATGCTGATCCTGCAAGTGTCCCTGGTAAGTATAGTGTTTGTACAAATGTAAAATATGTGTCTTTAAATGGAGATAAAACAAAGACAATTATTTGGTGCTTTTTTTTTTTTTAATATGTATTTGTGTAATAAACATGCATCTCCTTAATGGTTCAGTAATCTTTAATAGGAATATTTAGAAATTTGATGGAATATTATAAAACATACACCACCCGTGAGATTTTCTCAAATAAGTATGAAAGTTACATACATGGAAACAATAGTAGATCTATCATATATCACATATTACTTAGGTCCATGGTTTGGTAATAGCATTTGAAGTGATGCATGGGCCCTAATAATTCTCAACTTGACAGTCATCTTTCTGTTAAAAGTCTTAAATTTGGTCCATGCAGGATGGTGTTAATATACAGTTGTGCTCATAAGTTTACATACCCTAGCAGAATTTGTGATTTTCTGGCCATTTGTCAGAGAATATGAATGATAACTCACAAACTTTTCTTTCACTCATGGTTACTGGTTGGGTGAAGCCATTTATTGTCAAACAACTGTGTTTACTCTTTTTAAATCATAATGACAACAGAAACTACCCTAGGGTATGTAAACTTATGAGCACAACTGTACATAACAGTTCTACCAAAGTATTTTATTTTCTGCTGGACATTCAGTGGCTTAAGCTTCTGCCATTCCTAGGCTCTCCACATTAGCGCGGACTCGCCCCTCCCTGGATGACCCTATAGCTGGGCTTTGCCGAGTTTTTGGGAAGTCACATCTGCCTAGGACACTGTGGAGTGCCTAAACATCATTATGGAGAGGGTGTCTGTGGAGTGCCAACAAGAGTTTAATGCTAGCCAGCTGGAGTTGCAGAAGAGCCAGCTGGAGTTGCAGCATAATATGTCTGTGCACAAGTCCACCCATTCTGAAAGTGCTGCCTGATGGGTGCCTCCTCCGTCCGGGTCTGAGCATCCTCCTGGTGTGGCAACAATATAAGCACCAGCTGTGAGAGCAACAACTTCAGGGCGCGGGGGGTTTATAGGGACACCTCTTCTCTGCTGCTAAAAGGGGGCAATACCACCCCACGAAAACTAAATAATTACAAATGTATGTTGTTTAAACTCTTCTGATAATAAACATCTAACATTGGTACAAAGATTTAATTGGTGATGTGCATTATTTACATGTGTGTATATGTTATCTAAGATGCATTTAAAATGGGACATACATGTTGTTTAGGCAAAAATTATAGTTTAGTTTTTGTGTATTGGGTACTTTCAGTAAAGGTTTATTGAACACCACACTCATATAAATCAGCAATGTTGGGGATTGAAAAAGTCCACAATGAATATTTAATGTGTTCTGGTTAAAACCCAAAATTACATTATACAAACATGTCTAAATTTATAAAAAACACACTTTAGTATGTGAGTGTGAGCACCCAAAAAAAGCCATTAATTCAAACTGCAACACACAATGAAAAACCAACTCTATTTTAACAATGAACTCTAAATTCAAAAACACACACTTTAGTGTGTGAGCACATAATAACATATACGGTAGTTTGATTTTAAAAATACCCTACGAAGTTGTAAGCTGACCAACATATAATCAAAAGTCAAATGTATGCTCTTAAATTTTAAATTAAATTTAAAAAATTAATTCATAAGGAACAAAGAAAAAAATATATACATATATACACAACACCAACAAACAATACATTTTATAAACCAGAAAGATAAGGGAGCTTTAAAAAACATTACAAAAAATAACCACATTATTACAAACACCAAATAATGCCTTCCTTACAAGGTTAAAGATTTGCACAAAATGGCATAGCAGCAGAGGATTTAATAGATTAGCCTTTAATTGTGTCAATAAAATGCAACACATTCATTCATTAGAAACATGTAGCAGGTGTCGGCTGAACAAACTAAGAGAAAACGCATAGGCTCAGAGCAAACCATAGGCATATAAACTTAAGGGTGGTTGAGAGCTACCTTAACTTTTACGTGCATATGTTATTGTCTGAAAGGCACTCCTACTTGTGAATCAGTCCTAACTTTGGTGGAGCGCCCATATTGTAGAATAGTAGCCCTTGTGGTGTTTATTTACATTAATTATTATTAAGAGTCTTGCCCCTATAGCCACGATGCGTGAATCAGTCCGAAGTCATCCATCTGTGTCTGTGAATCAGTCGGCCATGGTTTCCGTTCTGGACACTGAGCATTACTATTATTATTAACATTTATTTATGAGGCGCCACACAGTATCCGCAGCGCCGTAGAGAGGCAATAGCAAAGACGATAGTTACATATAAAATACAATAATTAACAGAGGTTTAAAAATATGAAGGAATACAATACATGTATAAAGCAAAAATGAAATACAATACAAAAATATCAAAACAATATGTGAGCAAAATAAAGATGCTGGGTAAGTGTGTAGGAGCAGATGAATAAGGAGAGAGATAGACAGTAAAGAGAAAAAGGTGGGAAGAGATGATGACAGGGTAGAGGGATGATGACAGGAGGAAGGAGGACCCTGCTCATAAAAGCTAACATGCTAAGTGAGAGAGGGTGAACAAACAGGAGACACAGTGGTGAAGATTAGGAGGACAAGTAAGCTTAGATGGAGGAAGGGTAGGCTAGCCTGAAGAAGTGGGTTTTAAGGGAGCGTTTGAAGAATTGAAGTGTGCTGGATTGCCTGATTGGATGTGGTAGGTTGTTCCAATGGAGAGGGGCAGCCCGGGAGAAATCTTGGATGCGGGAGTGAGAAGCAGTTATCAGGTTGGAGTTGAGGCAGCAGGCACCAGCAGAGCGGAGTGGATGGGAGGGAGTGTGGATGGAGAAAGGAGGAGAGGTAGGGAGTGGAGGAGGAGGAGAGAGACTTGTAAGTTGTGGTAAGGAGCTTAAAGAGAATTCTGAAAGGGAAAGGAAGCCTGACAGAGAGGGGAGGTGGAGGCAGTGTGTTGGGAGAGGAAGATGAGTCTGGCTGCAGCATTTAGTATAGATTATAGGGGTGTGAGACAGAGAGAAGAATGTTGCAGTAGTACAGATGGGAGATACCAAGAGAGTGAATGAGTGTTTTAGTGGCGTCAGTTGTCAAGAAGGGTCTGATGCGAGCAATGTTGCGGAGATGAAAGCGGCAGGACAGTGAGAGGGCGCGGATGTGGGGGGTGAAAGAGAGAGAGAGGAGTCCAGGATGATGCCCAGGCAGCGGGCTTGGGTGGAGGAGGAGATGGTGGAGGCACCAATAGTAATAGAGATAGTAGGAGTAGAGGGGATACGTGAAGGAGGGAGGACTACGATTTCTGTTTTGTCCATGTTAAGCTTCAGTAAACGCTAGGACATCCATGAGGTGTTGGCTGAGAGGCAATCTGACACTTTTAACAGAAGTTTGGGGTTGAGGTCAGGGGAGGAGAGATAGATTTGAGTGTCATCGGCATAGAGGTGATAGTGAAAGCCAAAGGAGCTGATGAGGTCACCCAGAGAGGAGTTGTAGAGTGAGATCAGAAGGGGACCAAGGACTGAGCCCTGGGGGATACCAATGGGAAGAGGAGTAGTAGGGGAGGAGGAGCTAGGGGTTGCTACAGAGAAGGAGCGGTCCGAGAGATAGGAGGAGAACCAGGAGTGGACAGTACCAGAGAAGCCGAGGGAGCAAAGGGTGTGGAGCAGGAGAGGGTGATCAATGCTGCCGATAGATCCAGGAGGATGAGCATGGAAAAGTGGCCCTTTGATTTGACAGAAAGGAGATCATTTGTGACCTTAGTCAGGGCAGTTTCAGTGGTGTGCAGGGGACGGAACCCAGATTGGAGAGGGTCCAGGATGAAGTTGTCAGCAAGGTAGATGATTAGGTAGATGATTAGACGCTTGTAAACAAGCTGTTCAAGCAACTTGGAGGCGAAGGGTAGAAGGGAGATAGGTTGGTAGTTGGAGGGTGAAGTGGGGTCAAGGTTAGGTTTTTTTAAGGATGGGGGAAGACAAGAGCGTGTTTAAAAGGGGAGGAGAAGAAGCCAGAGGAGAGGGATAAGTTGAAGAGGTGGGCAAGATGAGAGCAGGTGGAGAGAGAGAGAGAGAGACCGGAGAAGATTAGAGGGGATGGGATCAAGTGGGCACGTTGATGGAGGGGATGACAAAAGAAGTGAGTGGATTTCTTCAGCTGAGGTAGGAAAGAAGGTAGACATTGTTGGGTGACTAAGGAGGGGAAGAGAGGGTGGAGATTGAGATGCAGGAGAGGTGATGGTAGAGGAGATGGAGCTCCTGATGGAGTCAATCTTGGAAGTAAAGAAGGTGGCAAAGTCAGTGGAAGAAATGTAGAGAGGGAGGTTGCTTGGTGAGTGCGAGGGCAGAGCTAAAAGGGGAGAGTATGAACTTGAAGTGGAGAAAGTCTGCAAGGGAACGGGACTTCCTCCAGAGGCGTTCCGCAGCACGGGAGCATTTCTTTAGGAACCGAGTGAGAGGGGAGTGCCAGGGTTGTGGATTGTTGCGGTGAAGGGAGACAGAGGAGGGAGGGTAGGTAGCATCAAGGGCAGAGGAGAGGGCATTATTGTAGAGAGAGGTGGCTAGATTGGGGCAGGACATGGTGGAAATGGGTGCTAGGAGGGGATCAAGGGATGAGGTGAAAGCCGCAACATAAAGGGAACTGAGTTTTTTTTTGGGAAAGAATACGTTTGGGTGACGGGGAAGGAGAGGTGGAGGAAGAGAGGGAGAAGGAGATAAGATGATGATCAGAGTGGGGGAAGGGAGAGATGGAGAAGTCAGACAGGGAACATGGGTGGCTGCTGAAGTCCACTGTGATAGGCCAAGGAAGGTATGGGGGTCTGCGGGGTTGTCAACAGGGATGTTGAAGTCACCTAGGATAAGGGTGGGGAGGTCAGAAAACAAAAAGTGGGGGAACCAGGCTCCAAAGTTATCAATAAATTTGGAGGGGGGACCACGGGGTGGTAGACAACAGCAACACAGAGATGAATGGGTGGTAGATGCGAATGCAGTGGACCTCAAGGGAAGTGAAAGTGAGAGAGAGCTCAGGGGGTATGACACTAAATGTGTAAGAAGGGAAGAGGAGGATGCCAGGGCATTCGCCAGGTCTAGTGGTGTGGGAGAACGAGAGACCGCCATAGGAGAGGGCAGCAGGGGAAATAGTATCAGTATCATGTTTTCAGTGAGGTTGTAGGAGTTGGAGATGAAGATGTCATGGATGGAATCATGGATCTGACATTCCAGAGAGCACAGGAGAATGGGAGAGAGGGAACAGGAGTGATGTGGATTAGATTGGAAGGGTTGCAGGAGTAAGGTAAGGCATGAG
>WWET01002797.1:56255-70002 GCA_011038615.1 Limnodynastes dumerilii | reverse complement strand
TTACGCACCTTGCGTGCGTAAATCACCTGACGCTATTAATTCTGGATCCGGTCCCATATCATTTAGCATTACTAAAGAAGTCCTGCATGCTATTAGTAATCTGGCATTACAGATTACAAAATAAAAATGTAAATGCAGGATTGGGAGATTCATGAAATTATCCTATTTTATTTGCAGAATGCGTCAAATCCAAACCAACTTTTGCATAACCGAGAAAAGCACTTTTTTCTTTTTTTATTCCTCTATTTATTTTATTTTAATATATAAAAAATAGCAAAATAGGCATTCAGAAAGCAAAAAGCATTGCTTTAAACATACACTGCTTGTATCATTTCTTCTGAATCTAGGGAATATCAAAATTAACCTGATGCAAAACACCTCTATTTCAGCTACAATGTAATCCTAGGATGTTCCAGAGAGAAGGGTAAATATGACATGATGGCAATAATAATCTCCTTCAGGCTAGATTTAGTAGTAGCAACTGCTTTATACAACAAATACTATGAGACTATCTATACGTATGTTTCATATTGTTTTGACTTAATGGATTTTCAAATTCAAATGTCTAATTAGGTGTGCTGTTATAGAATAAATGTGCTATGTTTAAATGTTCTTCAATACACACATTTGATATGCAATTTACAAAGTAATAGATGAGTTGAATCTCTTGAAGCATGTATGCTTGTCTGGGGCACTGACCTTCTTCCATTTACAAAATGACAGTTTAGCATCTGTCAATCCAAAAGTAATATTTACGTGAAACAAAGAATGCATTTGGACAGTTACATTTTAGATTATTTTAACATTAAATTTGCTACACATTTTTTAAAAAAAAGGGTATTTATAGAGCACATGTAAAGTCTATTATGTCTTTTGTATGAGGTTGCCACATTAGGAAAGTAAACTTGCCCTATAGGCATTAGTTATGTGTATTTGTAGATTTATTAACATACTGTAGATCACTTTAACTGCTTTAATGACTATTATCTCAATCTATTGACAAGTATAACATTAAACAATTTCTTCTTGTCTGTCTGTCACTGATGTTCACCCTCTCTCAACGTAGCACTTTCTTCATGGGGTATCTGAAAGACCCTTTGAGGGTTTGCCATTTTCTTTGTGCTATGTAAATACATAGACAGCTACTGGTGAATAGCATTTAGTAAAGTTGGTGCAAGTAGAGCAAAGGTGAGTTTGTTAAAGTGGCAAATGCAATGGACTGGAAAATTCTGAAAAGTGTGTTCCATTCAGTAACTGTAAATTAGGATGTGCAGAGTATCTTTGATTGGAAGGCCTACCGGTATGGTTTAGAAAGTGGTAAATGTATGGAACCACAATCCTCAGTCAGTAACAAAAAAGTGTTAAATCTGTCACTAGGGATGCAATGTAATATGTGCATACCTCCCAACATTTCAGAATTGGAAAGAGGGCCAAAATTTTGTGGCATGCTAGAGGGTGTGTGTCTTGTTCCACCCAATGGTCGTGTCTGGGGAAGTGGGTGTGTCTGGCACTTCCCAGAGGACAGATATAATGCTTTGCGTAGCATGCTGTTAAAAATAAGTGTTTTGGTGTTCATCCTACTACCTGTATGCAAATAAAAAGTGCTTCACAAATTAAAGTTTTCAAACATTATTGCCATGGCCAATGTCAACTTATCGCACAATGTGCCCTCCATGTATGTACCTAGCCATCTACATGTCTGCCCCTTTTTATTTGTCTAGCCTCCATATATATGCCCATTATTGTATGTCCAGCCTCTATATGTCTGCCCCTTAATTATATGTCCAGCCTCCATTATGTCTGCACGTTTTATTCTTTATTGTGTTACTTACCTTTGATATTTTCTCTCTGTTCCCCAAAATCTCCCCTTCACGGCGCTCCCTTGCCATCTCTCCCCCTCTGTCTCTCCGTCTTGTAGTGCGGTCATGTTATTCACTGCTGTTTATGCAGGGCTCTTTCGGGAGTCATGTAGAACCAAATCTGTTTTCTAGAATGGAAGTGACCATATATGTTAGGTCACTGCCATTGACAGAAACAAATTTGATCCTACCAATACTGTTATGTGAAAAAGCCCAGTCACATAGGTCAGCAGCACACAGGATTAAAAAACAAAAAAACCAACAACTTTATCCAGAGATTCTTGGGACAAGTTGTTAAACAGGCGGGACTGTGGGACAGTCTTCCGAAAGCAGGGACACTTGGGAGGTATGTATGTGTTGAGCATATGCATCAGTATGTGAAATAAAATAATAATAAATGTAGAAGGAGCAGTGGTATAACTATGGTTGGTGTCACCTGGTGCACTAAATGATGGACATCCCACCATGCCAGGCCATACAGAATTCCAACCATCCCCTCAACATTATATATCTCCAGCCTTTATTGCATCCTCCTTATATGTCTCCAGCCATCACTACAGTACCCTTATATGTCTCTAGCCATTATTGCGATTTCTTTATATGTCTTCAGTCATTACTACTATCCCCTTATATGTCTCCAACTATTACTTCAGTCTCATTATATGTCTATAACCATTTTTGCATGTGAAGCCTCTGAGAAGGAGGTTGTATTGTGTGGTGGTGGTGGTACTAGTGTTTCATTGAGGAAAGCTTATCCACAGCATAATCCTCTTTTAGTAAAATTCTATGACCATGATGACACACTAAATGATGAATGACAGCTCAGACCATTTATCAATATTTATCAATATTTTTGAACAGTACCTGTGTAAAGTGTATGTGTGTGTCCTCAGGACCAGTCTCACCTACCATAGAAAGATAAATGTGTATTAACTGTTTTTGTGCTGAGCAAATTTACAGTTGGTTTGGTAAAGTAGCTGATTCACCTGTGTTCGTTTCTGTGTGCTTTGCCCTAGTGGAAAGGAGTGTTCCGCTACATTTAAATGAGAAAGTGAGAGATTTAGTACTGTAGCAACTTGTCCTCTTTTTTTTTTTTCTGAAATTTTGTGCCAGTTTAGGGTGTAATTTTGTACCTGAACTGGTGTAAGTGTAAAATGGAGGAGATTTTAATTCATTATAGTAATAACACAGCCCTACACACCTTGCAAATTTAAGGATCAAAAATGTTTTAAATTACAACACTAAGCATACACTACACCAGACATGTCAATCTTGTGGCCTGCGTACCGCATGCGGCCCAGAGGGAAGCAGGTCCGGTGAGCGTTGCTGAACAGGGCCTGGAAACAGATTGCTTTATGACTATGCAAATAATGCTGAAATGCCAATGTCACAGAAAAGATGGCACTCGCTCTGGAAGAGAGACACGGATAGAAGGCATCAAAGGTAAGTAAGGTATAAAGGGATGCTGGAGATGACTAAATAGCAAATTACTGGGAGCTGGAGCCATATGAATGAGGAATAATGGAAACCTGGAGTCATATGAATGGGGATACTGGGAGGTGGGGAGACATGAATGAGATGGGAAATACTGGGATAGCTGGAGAGACATGATTGGGAATACTGAGGAGGCTGTAGAAACATGATAAAGAATACTATGGAGGCTGGAGACACATGATGGAAAATACTGGAGAGGCTGGAGATACATATTGGGGAATACTGGTGGGCTGGAGACACATGAATGGGAAATACTTGGGAGTCTGGAGAGACATACTGGGGAGTCTGGAGAGAAATACTGGGGAGGCTGGAGACACATGAATGGGAAATACTGCGAAGGCTTGAGACACATGATGGGTAATACAGTGGAGGCTGGAGACACATAATTTGTAATACAGTGGAGGCTCGAGACACATGATGGAGAATACTGTGAACTAAGACTTTTTATTTTTCTTGCGGCCCACACAATCCTAGACTTTGATTGTTTGGCCCAATTGGGATTTTGTGTTTGATATGCCTGCACTACACTATACTGCCTTTTTTTAAAGCCTGAATAACAGTTTATTTCTACTAATTTATCTCAGAAAATGTTTTAAATACCAATCACATTTTTAAGGGATTTTAATTGAAACATTGAAAATGGCATAGACTATGCCGTTTGCATGGTTCTTATTTCAGTATTAGTGTTCTTATTTCAGTATTAGTGTGCTTATTTCAGTATTAGTGTGTGTATTTCAGTATTAGTGTGCTTTATAGTTGCCTACTTTTGAAAATTCATTTCAGGGAGAAAAGTAAAAAGCATAGGGGCGGTCCTTGCGTCGCCAGGGGGCGGTCCCTGCGTTGCCAGTGTTTGTGTATGGGTGTCCTGCAAAGTAATCACTTACACATTTCAAAAGTTAAATATTTCTAGTTGGTGGAAGGTCAAATAATGTAATAAATATCTACAACAGCCATTGTATGTATTAGAGTGATTTTATGTATTCTCTACACCTTCCTCCTACTCCCTTGTTTTCTACAAACTTCCCCCTACTCCCCATGCATTCTCCAGACTTCCCCTGTATTCTCCAGACTTCCCAATAAGCCCCTGTGTATTCTCCAGACTTCCCCATACTCCCCTGTATATTCTCCAGACTTCCCCATACTCCCCTGTATTCTCCAGACTTCCCCATACACCCCTGTATTCTTCAGACTTCCCCAAACTCCCCTGTATTCTCCAAACTTCCCCATACTCCCATGTATTCTCCAGACTTCCCAATACTCCCCTGCATTCTCCAGACCTCCCCATATTCCCCTGTATTCTCTAGACTCCCCCATACTTCCCTGTATTTTCCAGACTTCCCCCTACTCCCCTGTATTCTCCAGACTTCCCCATAATGTCAGCCTTCATGTCTGCCCCCTTATTGCCAGCCTCCATCTGCCCCTTTAATGTCAGCCTCCATGTCTGCCCCCTTATCGCCAGCCTCCACGTCTGCCTCCTTAATGTCAGCCTCCATGTCTGTCCCTTAATGCCAGCCTCCATGTCTGCCCCCTTAATGTCAGCCTCCATGTCTGTCCCTTAATGCCAGCCTCCATATCTGCCCCTTAATGCCAGCCTCAATGCCAGCCCATTTATTTATTTTTCACACTTATCTTTGATGTCTTCCTCCATGGCGCTCCTGTCTGGATCTCCCTCTCCCCTGTCTGCTCTGCGTGTCACGTGATCGCTGGTAATACAGTACTCCTACGGGAGCCCTGTAGGACCAAATCCCTTTACTTGAATGGCAGTGACCCTATAACTTGGGGTCACTGCCATTCAGTAACAGGGTTGGTCCTACAGGGCTCCTGTAGGAGCCCTGTATTACCTGTACTGCGCTCTGTGAAAAGCCACTTAAATAAAAAGAAACTTTGTCCTGAGAGTCTAATTTCTTGGGACAGTTGGGAGGCATGGCTCAGCTGAGCTTGCCTCCAAGAGAAAAGGGTGCTCTCCCGGGAATGCTTTCAGTATTAGTGTGCGTATTTCTGTATTAGTGTGCGTATTTCTGTATTAGTGTGCGTATTTCGGTATTAGTGTGTGTATTTTGGTATTAGTGTGCTTATTTCGGTATTAGTGTGCGTATTTCAGTATTAGTGTGCTTATTTCAGTATTAGTGTGCGTATTTCAGTATTAGTGTGCTAACTTCAGTATTGTCTATCCAGATTTGCTAATGTCGGTACTGTAGGTTGCACGCAGTGGATCTGTATATCCGCTGCTTTAAAACTCTGGGTCAGTGGCATTAAGCTTCTAGTTCTGCGTATAATGCAGTGTGAATACAAATTTGTAAAATAGGTTTAAACCTATATTCTATAGTACAATAAATAATATTTGGATGTTTACATTTTTCACGTTAGTCCCTGTGAAATACAAGTGCAAATCACTGAGATACTGTGCTGCTCATGTTACCTGTTTGTTCTTGCTTAGTGAATGTGGATTCTACACATTCACTAGGTTTCTTCTTATTGGTTTTACTTTGTGGACTTATAAATAACAGTAAGCTGTTTATACATGTATGTGCCGATAAGTTGTTTTGCAACTGTGCAGTGTGTTTTTCAAAGCACAACTGTTTTCGTTCACTGATTAATCAACATATAACTGATTTCTATAATTGTTACACATCACATAAATCATTAGTGAAGTGATTGTACATGTAAACATTTGGTATAGGCAGCATGGTGGCTCAACCATTAGCACTTGTGTCTCACAGTGCTGAGGTCTTGCGTGTAAATTCTGGCCTGGGCCTTATCTGTGTGAAATTTGTATGTTCTTCTCATATCTGTTTGGGTTTCCTCTGGTTTCTTCCCAAATGCCAAGAACATGTTGGTAGGTTAACTGGCTCTTGACTAAAGTAACCCTAGTGTTTGTATATGTTAGGTAACTTAGAGTGTCCCCCAAATAGTTGCAAATCCCTGCATCGATGGCTGTCGTTTTAAAGTAGGGGCAGCCGAAAGTTGCTTTTATGATGGTCGCAAACTCATCCATTAATTTTTGGAAGTTCCATTGTCAGACCACCAGAGAGGTGAGTAACTCTGTGGACTTAGGATTAGGCTGCGGAGGAGGGAGACTTAGGGTTAGGCTGTGGGGAAGGGAGGGGGGGTGATGGGGTGTGGGGGGGGGGGGGGGGGGGGAGACTTAGGGTTAGTGTTAATGATGGAATACTCACTTACCTTTAGAAGCACCACGTTCGGTGCTCCGGGGATCGATTGCTATGCTTCATCAAGGCATAAGCAATTAATATCACAGCCAGTTCAGAACAGGGACTGATGTGAATCTCACATGTTGTCTGTAAAGTGCTGCAGAAAATTTGTGTTGCTATTAATAACAATAACTAATTTTTTGTACTTTAAGTGATATTGGAAAGCATCTACCTATTTCTTTCCAGTTTAATAATTATTTAGCATTAAGTTTTATAGATAATATTCTACAGTTATTTAATTATCATGTATAAGATCAAATAATTGTTCAAATACTAATTGCAGTTAGCAAATTCTGAAACAGTCACTCCTTTTTCATCCACCCATCTCCTCTACCTTTCATGCTTGTATGTCAACTATGTCAACTGCTCCTGATAGAGGTTTCTAAAATAAACAAATGCCAGTTGACAACACTATTCATCTCCCAGCATCACCTTTAATTCTCATCCAGAGACATTTAACCCCCGTTCTGTCAAGACCTCAACAAACAATAACCTACACTGATTTATCTCTGATCCTATATCATAAGCTAAAAACCTAATTATAACCTGTATTTAGGAACTGAACAATGCCTAAATTGAACATGGCCTAAATCGTTGTTGCTGTTAACATATTTTAATTCCCAGAAAGAAATGTGTTTTTTTTTGTCTATTGTAGTGAAATGAAAGCTTCTCTAATGTTTTATTTTGTGAAAACATATGACCTCTTCATCTGACATTTTCAATTTTCAATGTTTGTCAAGGCTTTTATAATATTCAGGTTTTAAGTTAACAAACAAAATCAATTTAAAGATTCAGATTTACCAGCATAACAATTCACATTATTATTTCACTATTACAATTCACCTTATTATTTCACTATGAAAATTCACCTTATTATTTAACAAGATTCCCAATAATTTCCCTTTTATTTTCCTATCACTTGTATTAATTATAAATTATTATTATTATTATTATTATTATTATTATTATTCTGTATTTACAATCAGTTTTTTACTAATAAGGAACCAAAATGAATTTGTAGCACCATATAGATAATAGATTTTACAAAAATGATAAACAAGGTGTGACAGGATAAGATATATATAAGAACATTTGTAAAAATGTTAAAATAAAAATAAATGAAAACAAAATACAATTCTGTTAGACAGGCCAAGGCAGGGAGATGAGGCAGAGGAAGAAGATGGAGGGCCCTTTTTGCAAGAGCTTAAAAACTAAGCATACAGTTGTACAATTGTGTTCATACCATACAGCTTTTACAGTTGTACACATGTACACCTGTACATTTTTGTGTATCCACTTCTTAACAAATTATTAACAAAAAGCATATTGCGTAGCAGCCACAATTATCTTTTATCTTGGATAAATGTATCTTTAAAATGTATTATTAACTACCTGGCTAGTGTCTACAGCTGACTTTTCTTTTTCGCTGAATTGCTTCTTCCCTGACATGTTCATAGTGCTATCCTGGGGCAACTATTCTGTTTATGTGCAGAACAGCAATCTGTGTATGGGCAGGTTGGCTGCGCTATGTTGAAATGCATCTGTTCTGCACATATTCCCTGCATCTCTTTTCTGCTCACTGTTGAACAATGTACAGCATCCTAAACCTACATACTGTTTTATTTACGTCATTTTACTAGTAGGCTGTAACACAGTATTAAATTTACATTTGTATTATGCTCATGAACGGCTTCAATCATTTGCATTCAGTTTTCAAAATGTTAGCATTGTATGTTATTTAGCAAAAACCGTCTGGTACTGAGAACTGCCCTGAAACAGCCTCCATTAATATGCATAATTGTTAATACAGCATTCTAGAGCAAGCTATCTATGCTGCTATGCATGAGTAAATGAAGGGAAGAGAAAAAAAGCTGACAGAAATCTAGAAGCAGCAAATAAGGGACTTAATGAGAGCAGCATGACAAAGAAATCAATGTAGGAAACAAGAGCAAAGTGGTTACTAAAATATATATAATAACAGTTTGAAGAGATAAAACAAAATACATTTTAAAATGGAGAGGGAGTGACAACTTTTTAATTTATTCAGGGAAATTTTTTTTTTTACCATTTATTTTTATAGTTCTTGCCATTGTTTATTATTTATTTGTATTACAAATTAAAAATTCTGAAGACAGTAGTAACAGAGGCTGATGCATATTGGTATAAAAGCACTGGACCCACATCTCCGCAAAATAGTCATTTTCCTCTCACAAGGATCATACTGATCTAGACTTCTGTGATGAAAACCTTAGCCAACTTGAACTTGCACAATCCGAGTGCCGAGCTGGCTTAGTACTATACCATACCACATCGTTGGATGTGACGATAATGCAAAACGTCCTTGGATCTTGCAGGATTTTGTATTACATAAAAGAAAGAAGTGCCAATTGACTGCTGTATGACCACTGTGGTACCAAATTCCAAAATTGGGTAACATTGGCAATAAATTAATGCAAGGAACGAAAAAGTGAGTGTACTGCAGTATAGCAAGTGTCACTTAATGAAAGTGTAGAGGGAACTACCTACAGTCCTGTAATCCCTGGTCTTGGTTAGTTCTCACAGTGACACTTATGTCCCGAATGTATTTGTCATGTCTGTGTAACATGTGGGTGGCCAATATCTATCTCTTGGTGTAATACTCTGGAAACTCATAGCATTGAGGATGTACGTAGACTATTGATGTGGCATTTTTTTTTATTGAGCATCTGATAAGAGTGATTTGTGCATATTTCTTATTTTTAACATATAAAATTATAAACAGGATTTTAAGCTACAGTTGTAGGTTTTAGAACTATAGGAATCAACATATGGCATAGTTGTTTACAGGTATTATTTACTTTCTATCCATCAGAGACCAATACACCAAAAAGCAAATATAGATATAAGTGTTAAGGTTGCTGTTGGAGAAAAGTAAGTTAATTATGAGATGATATTATAGTATTATTACACAACAAATAATTATAATTACATTCTATTTATGAAATAACACTTTTGTTTTATGTTGACTTACATATGTATACTAATAAAACATCAATATATATTTATTTTAATAATAATCGGCAAGATCCAGAGCTACGAACGCTAGCGTATTTACGCTAAACGGAGTCAAAAAAATGCAGTCTTGCATGTTCTGTGAAGTTAAATGCAGGCTGTATTAAGTGTTAAAATGCAAGAAATTTTTTTTTCAAATCAATTAAATAACAATAAAAATCACTGGGTGAGCTCAAATAATACACATAATAATAATTAATATAAAAATATATATAATTTTTTGTTTTATTCACAAAAACACCTAAAAATCTTGTTCCAGATTATCCAATATTAAACACACAAACAAAAATACAACAGTGGTGTATGACAATAACTATTAATAAATACACCAATCGATTGCTCATAAAATAATATTGACTGTTCAGATGCCTCAAAGTCCATTCAAATTTTGCACAAATCAAGGTATTATAATCCTGTAAATTAATCCAGTCAACGGAATTAAATAATTGTTAAATCATTTGTAATTTTGCATGTTCAGGGTCATAATAACTTGAGATCTAAGGCTGGGTACACACTGGGGCCTTTTTGAAAGATAATCTTTCCAATCACACAATCAAAAGACCTTTTCAACATGTATTTTACCAGTGTGTATTCAGAGGCGTTGCATGGATTAATGGCACCCGGAGCAAGTAAATGTTATGGCGCCCTCCTTCCCTGAGTGTATTGTGCCAGAGAGCAGATTGAGTTTGTTCCCTGACATCTGGGCAAAAGGAAGTGTTGTTTTTACTTAAATAAATATTGATTGTTGGATTTGCCTTTTGTGCATCACATTAATTCTTATTGTACTGTAACTCTTTGGAGAAAATTAAGGTAGCAACCATATACATATTTTTACTTCCTCTTCCACAAACTGCGGCACTTACCATGCCAGGGGTCATCTGTCTGCTGCCCTTTCTGCCGTGTCTGTGTTTCCCCTCCGCAGAATTGCCATTCCAAGCATTTGGCAGCCTCTTGTCTAGCCTTGTTTCCAGCAGTCATGTCCTGGTGCCAGCCGGCATCGTCGGCCGCACATGATTTGAGTCAGCCAATCGGATTCTGCTTGCAGAAGTCACATGACATGAATTACCAATCCCTGTTTGGGGGCATACTGTTTAAACCCTGTGCACTGTTCAAACAGTGCCTGAACAACACTTGTATACCTTGCATATATTCTGCCTCCAGCGGTCTATTGTAGATCTATTCTGTACAATAACTGCAATTTTTAATTGTCTCCAGTTTGCTATTGCTACAGTCATCAGCCTGCAACACTTGCTGTCTGCAGAGACCATTGAATCCATTGTGTAACTGCTACAGTCATCATCTTGCAACACCTGCTGTCTGCAGAGACCATTGAATCTATTATGCTATTGCCTCTAGTCTCCAGCTTGCAACATCTGCTGTATGCAATACCTTTTACCCTTGCTGCAACTGCTCTGAATTCTATCAGCAATTCCATTTGCTTCCAGTCTGGTTCCAAGTCCAGTCTAGTTTTAAGTCCAGTTCAGTTCAGTCTTAGTCCAAGTCCAGTCCAGTCTGATTCTAAGTTCAGTCCAGTCCTGTCTGGTACTGTCACGCACTGTCTAGTCCATGAGCAGATCTTACAATTCAGTCCAGTCCAGTCCAGTCCAGTGCAGTCTGATTCCAGTCCAGTCTGGTCATGTCAAGTTCCTATCGCACACAATCTAGTCCATGAGCAGACCCTACATTAGTCCCCCCAGCTTATACTATTCTCCTGAATACCCAGCACGCCCCAGGGAATCCAGCACAGATACCCAACCTGGTCTTTCTGTGACATCTCTATTACACATCTGCCTTTTGGTCTCTTCCCCCTAATGACATAACTGCCTTATTGTGCCCCCTCTTCAGTTCACTTCCCCATCCCTGCACCCCCTCCATACATATGGTCCTCCCTGCCCCATTACATTTTCGCCTCTCCCTCCCTGTCCCCTTTATGCTACACATCTATGGTCAAGGCACGCAATATAAAGCACATGTGGGGTATATTATTCATCGGGGAATGACGCATGCTATAATATGTGGTTAATATTAGGGACTGGGAATGGCACACTATATACAGCATATAGGAAACTCCCTCACATCCATGACACTCCCCTCTCTCAGCCGTGCTGTCGGTGACTTCTGCCTCCATAGACCATGTGTCCTCCGTACATGCGATTCATGATAGTAGTGCCCACATACCTTCATTTAAATGCCTTCCCCCACCCATTTTGATAAAAATGTTCACGTGCGTTATTTTGCGTCCCATATCCGTACAGTACAATTCCGTCAGTGAGGCACTTACGCGTGTATAGTCTACGTAAAGTACTTAAAAAAAAGTTACTACGCATGCGCAGTTGAAACTAAAAATACGTACAGAACTTGCCGCAAACACGGTTCTCTGAATGCGCCCCATAGTGTGCCATTCCCAGTCCCAGTATACAGATACATAGCATAACGTAAATGTGAGCGTATGGGGCATTTACATATTTTACGCATTTACGTATTTGCGGCGTAAATTCGTACGTGTGGGCGTACCAATTTTACGTGAGCCAAAAGTATGTCTAAAATACGCAATGTAGGCAGGGGTTTTCATTTAAATTGTACAGTATGGGTGTGCTTAGCTGCGTAAATACGTGATATGCATCCGTCATCTGTCAAAATACGTACATTCAAGGGGAGTGCCTAGGGGAGTGTATAGAAATACAATAGTGCGAAAAATACACTATGCTAGTAAACAGATTGCAAGCGTAGTTCTGGATCTACCCCAATGTCGGCAAATCAAGAGGTAAATACCCGTTAGGAAAAGATGGGAAAGAAGAGTAAGCGGGACGCAGAGCAGGCCGGAAGAGACCGGCCTGAGACAAACTACATGAAACACTGAACCAAGCACGGCGGACGAGAGGTAAGTCACGGGACCGGACAAGACAAACCAGGGCTTGCACACGCACACTCATACGGAGGGACCTCCGGAGAGGAAACATAGACTAACACTCCAGGGAATGTAAGGGTAGAAGGGAAGGTAGGCACAATAAGGAGGGAGAACCAAGGCAAGGTAACGGAAGGAGACTGAGGCAGGGATTGAACAAGGTAAGTGGTCAAACAACGGTCAATTCACTAGGCAAAAGCACTAGGCACACAAGGTAGCAGGTCACAGAACTGGCAAGGCAGAGCTATAACCGGCACCAGATGATGATGACACAGGGTTTTAATAGAGGCTGCTAGCCTCTGATAGGCCAGATAGTCTCTGGCCCTTTAATTGATACCTGTCCGTCAGAACGGGGAAAAAGACATTAGTCATGGGTGGGAGTGGAGCGTACGCCTGCCAGGAGACCCGGCGGCGCACGTGGTTTTGTTTATATGCCGTTCGCGGCATGAAACAGGAGGAGGCCTGTGAACAGGCTGGCCAGGAGATCCCTGCGCTGGACCGCTGGTGGGTGAGTAATGGCCGCGGCCCGGCGGCATTACTACTGAAGGTAATGGGGGCGGTCCGGCGGCCCTTAACAGTACCCCCCCTTTGATGAGGGGTTAAAAAACCCCTATGGACTGGCTTCTGGGGAAACTTAGAATGGAATTTTTTGAGAAGTTTATCAGCATGAAGATTACGAGAAGAAATCCATTGACGTTCTTCCGGGCCATACCCTCTCCAGTGGACCAGATACTGGACTTGTCCCCAATCTTAGAGTCCAGGATAGATTCAATAACAAACTCCTCTTGGCCATCCACCAACACGGGAGGAGGTTTGGACAGGGTTCCAGACTGAAATCTTCTTGAGGTGCGAAAAGGTTTGAGGAGAGAAGTGTGGAAGGTATTCGGGATCTTTAAACTGTGAGGAAGATGTAACCTGAAAGCCACAGGATTAATTTTTTTGATGATGGTAAACGGTCCAATGAAACGTGGACCAAGTTTCCTGCAGGGTTGACGGATTTTGATGTTTTTAGTGGATAACCACACTTTGTCACCTACTTTAAATGATGCTTTAGATCTATGTTGATCTACTCTGGCTTTAACGGAGAAACTTCTTTCATGAAGAATTCTATTAACTTTGGTCCAGATGGATTTGATGTTTCCAGCGATGTCTCTGGATTCCGGAGACTGGTCCACCTCAGGAAATTGAAAAGAGTTAGCACGAGGATGATATCCAAGGACACAGAAGAA
>WWET01002797.1:19052-31646 GCA_011038615.1 Limnodynastes dumerilii | reverse complement strand
TTTTGTAGCTTTTTCTTCATCGTTACCTGTGCACAAATTATCCTCCATAATAGGACTTTATATTCCCCTCCTGTATGCAACCCATCTTGCCCAGCCATCCAAAAGGCTTTCAGCATAGAACAGCAGAACAAATAAGATCCAGCATGTTAAATAATATGTAAAAGTATAAATGGTTGCCTGGTATATCTATATTAATTAGATTTAACATAGAATAAATCAGTACAGTTTAATTGGGTATTTAAAATAAACTGACTTTTATTAGAGAATACTTGGACTTTGTAAATAAAGTACAGAATGAACTACATCTAGTTGACATATAATATCCTCTATTCACATTACCTACTGAAAGTGTTAGTGAAGAATATAGCCTACACTTAAGCTATAAAGGCAATTCAATGCAAATTAGTTCTTTGTCTAAGAAGAAAATAGGTGAATTGTTGTCCTACTGATATAGCTGAATGCTAGTTTCAGTGCAATCATTTCCAGCTCATTGATTCACAAAGCAATTCTCCTTGAATATGTTTAACATAAATTCCAAAAAGCTGACTCATTCTCTGTATTGGGTGTCCATAATGAAATGTCCTACCATATACAATTTTATTATTAGATATGTCATTTTTTCAGGGCTATAGGTAATTATTAAATTAGTAATCACTGTACCATTCTTGGTATTGGTAAATAGGGCACTTTTATAGAAACTTAATTGTAATATTGCAGAATCATAGACTCATGTTCTATGAGTAAATAGTGCTGCTGTTAATACTGAATAATACAGATAAAATCCATAATAAACAATAAATAGAAGCATACTTATGTATAAGCAAAATTTATATATCAATATTTCAATATGAAGGACAAAAGAAAAAAAGATAATGGGGTCTAAAAGACCGCATATACGCAATCTACGTATCAAAACGATACTCAGATTACGGACAATAGCTACTACGCATGCACAGTAGCTATTGTTCATTGAATTACTTCCGTCAATGGAAGACAGACGTAGTTCTGGATCCGGCACAATATTCTTGTTTAGGTTCCATCTTATGTCTGTTTATTCTCTTTTATAATTTTTTTAGATTCCTACAAAAATGTGTGCCTATGTGTGTGCATATATAAATGCACAAAAGTCGCCACTTCATTTGTATTGTGAGTACAAGAATAATGGTCCTGATTCAGAAATGTGTGCTGTAGGGGATTTGCACACATCAGGTCCCCTTGACAGGCATGTGTGCAGCAGATGTTATGTGTCCGAACTCCTTGCATACGGAACTGAGTTTCGTACGTGTGGACTTCCGTAGAAGGGGCCGGTCCATCAGATCTGCATGCCTAAATCCTGCCGCACAGGCGGGATTAGGCATGCAAATGAGGGGCCGGGGGTGGAGAGCTGCACATCTGCACAGATCAGTGTTCATAAATATGCTGATCCCTGCTTATTACTTCATGTACCCTGCATGTATTACACACATTGGAAATCCCCCTTTCAAAATCCTGCGTTTGAGTTTGTGTTTGCCTTTAAATCTAGAGTTTTGTCCATTGATGTGTAAAACGTCCATTGACGTGTAGAGTAATCCTTACTCTAACCCACACCTTCCTTGATGGTGGTGATGGTGGTTACATGAATTTGAACTGCCGCTAAAGAAAATGGCAGTGCAAAGACAATAGACCAGATCCAACAATACAATTATGGTGCATTCGGCTCTCTGATTGCAGAACAAGTGGGAATCTTCTAGAAGATCCCCGATTGTATCCTTGTATCCATGCAAGCAATGCGAGTCCCCGTTGCAAAACCTCTCATTGTGAAATAGGGACAGCCAAAGGTTGCTTTTCAGTTGTCCCTATTTCAAATGCGAGGCGATTCAGAATTTTTAAAATGAATTGATGAGTATGCGATTCGCATACTTATCCATTCATTTTCGGAAGTGTCGCCGGCAGGGACTTAGGTATAGGCTGTGGGGGGGGCTTGGGGTTATGCTGCGGGGAAGGGGGGGAGACTTTGGGTTAGGTTGCGGGGACGACGACTTAGGGTTAGGCTGCGGGAGGGTGACTTAGGGTTTTGCCTTTTGGAGCACCGTGTTTGGTACTTTAGTGATCGATTGCTATATCTCTTCGAGGCATAAGCAATCGATATCCCAGCCAGTTCGGAACTGGCTGGGAGCGAACGGTCCTATCGAAATAGGGCCTTTTGCAACAGGGACCCACACTCCCATGCAAGCATTGGGAGCGCAGTGCAACCCATCCACCTGTTGGAAGCTTTCAGGAGTGGAATTCTGAATTGTGTTGATTGCATTGCGATTGGATTGCTTGGATGCACATGTGTATGAATTGCAAAACTGAGTGTTTTCCATTCTTATTGGACAGAATATGACCATGTGTAAGAAATCTGCATCCAGTACCTTAAATCAAGATACTGCATGCACCAGGTCATACATCCTATATAGGCTTGAGATGCAACGAAGTACAAGTTTTTTAAGAAAAAACAAAATTACAAAATGCACACAAAGAAAAAAGAAAACAAAATGAGGTAGAAGTACAAGACAGAACCCATTTCAATGCACGGAAAAGTAACAAAATCCCACCCTATCTGTATTAACTTATTTACTTGGCTGCTGCATGTGGAAGGCGAGTCCACCTGGCCAGCTCATTTTCTGAGGGGAAAATGAGAGGTTATCAGAGGGATATTATGGTGCACTTTATTACACTTATCCTGGGAAAGTAGGCTAGCAGTTACACATACATGAAAATATACAGTCAAGGCATCGCAGCATCTGAGGGCGAGGGCACATGATCTGGGCCAATCAAGTACAATAGGACCAAATATTACGAAATTTGGCAGCTAGTTTATCAGCATAAGCAAATTTTTCAAGTGTATACATATCAATAACAAAAGCTATCTCGTCTACCTGTTGAGATTTGACTACTATACATAAACCATTACAAAATGTTGCAAAATTTTATTTACAACACCAGAGTTCCAAAATACAGAACGCAAAGTATGTTAACACTGTTGATTAGTACTACCCATTGCTCTCTTTTCTGTTACCACCTTTTATTACTATGCATAAGAGTCACCTCGTACTAGGGTTAACCTTTAACCACCTTAATTGAAACTCTAAGTAATGACTAAATTACTTAATTAACAGAATTCAAAAATATTTTTATACGCTACATTAAATGTAGAAAGTCTAACGACGGAAAATAATCAATAAATATCTATGGACCGGCTCCAGATTTTGTAAAAATAGTCCACTTACGCATGCAAGGTGCGTAAATGGGCTAATTGGACTGGAGGGTGCATCCCTCCCTCCAGATGTTATGTTAGTGTTACAAACATAATTCTAACGTTACTACCATCATATGGAACTTAGTCCCTTATGATGGCTGTTATATGGAAAGGGGCTGTGCTTCCATTCTGCCCGCCAAGGTGGGAGGGGGGAAGCATGTAAATTGTACAGTGGAGGAGGTTTCCCCCACTTACAAGCGGATCAGTGGTCGGACTTAAGGCTGCCTTATGGCAGCATAAGCCACTCTTGTTCTGAAAGAGAGAGGGGAGTGACAGGGGGAGTTCACTCCCTTCTCTCGTTTGGACAAACAGACTCCGTCAGGCATTGAAAGAGTGCGGGAGTCTGGATCCTGTCCTTTATTATAAATCACTATATTAAAGGAAATAAAGAATTTTATTATATGTATATGCCTTTTAAAGTAAGGTCATGTGGTGGCATCCCGTTTAGTGTAATTGACAGAATTCTACATGAGTTGACTTCATCATGTGAAAGTAATGAAACAGCACACATAGTCTTGGTATGAGCACAATGGTAATTTTGCTTTTGTATAAATACAGTATTATAAAATGTAATTGGAGAGCCATATACCTATCCTATAAGATCATTGCCTGGTAATAGGAATACGTCTGGAATGATGAATTGGCCATCATCTGCATTACCATATGTGTCACTACCAATATCAATCAATGTATCAGAGAAGGCTTGCTGAGAAGGGGCAGTCTGTATATTTGTGCATGGGGAAATAAGGACAAAGGCCTGATCCAGATTTACTTTGAAATTCCGTACATAGCCTCTGCTATGGAATTTCTGATTCACGTTACTCACTTCGTGCGAATAGAGAATCCATATACCGGGTACTGCTTTAACTGGAGGAAGTCGCCTTCAGAGATCCTAACCTCTCCTCCAAATGTAACATTGGGGTAGATCCAGAACTACGTTTGCAATACTTTTACTCGCGTAGCGTATTTACGCCTGCGTACCTTCTATACACTCCCCTTGTCACACCCTTTGAATGTACGTATTTTGTCCAAGATACGCTTTTCAAACCCTACCTTAACTTTTAGAAACGTAATCGATGTGATCCGCACACGTACGTAGGGGCAACACGTATTTACGCAGCTAAGCACGCCCATACTGTACACTTTAAATACAAAACCCCGCCTACATACCGTATTTTAGACATATTTTTGTGAAACGTAAAACTGGCACGCCCACACGTAAGTATTTACATGCCGCATACGTGAATGGGCCATACGTTCATGTTTACGCTACGTTACGTTGCATATTTTCTATGGTGCGCATGCACAGTACTTACTAAAAGGCAATTTTACGTCTCCGCCACGCGTAAATTCGCTCACAAGCGTTGTTCTGGATCTGGGCCATTATTTTTATGAATATCATGCAGGAATTTATCAACACAGATTATTGCTGCCCCAGGAATCATAGATGCTTTATAACATAGGATTACACGGATGGCTTTAAGAGCCTGTGCTAGGGCACCATTGGGCTTTCTGTTAAGGGAATTGGTCATTTAAATTTGTTGTGGGAGTTGTGACCACCTTCCATGGGCATAGCTGCTATACCAGTCCAAGTAACAAGAACAACGCAAATATTATTTCCTCTGCAATACTGGAGTAGTGTCTTATATAGAAATGTATTTCCAGTGCCACCAGCTCCATCAATAAAAAAAAATGCCTTTGTGTATACAGACGTGCTTTAAGTAGCATTAATATATAAATTGATACTACTTTGTTGAGTGTTGATAGGCATTCTTCTAACAGTTGTTGAAACAGATCATATACTGGACTCATGTCTGGCTGGTGAGTGATTTGAGGGTTAGACTATGCATTGAGAGTATATCTGATATCTCTATAAGGGCTTAATTTGTAGCCCAAGCAATTGGATGACCTTGGTGCACATAATCCTCAAAGAGATGTTGCTTAAAATGGTTAAAAATGTCTAGTGCAGTGTTTCTCAATGGTGCATGTTTTCCAGGTCTCCTTGCTGGAATACAGGTGTGTTCATTACTGACTGTTACATTTTAAAAGCTCCTCAGCTGGTAGTCATTATATCACTTATTCTGTAGGGAGACTTGCAACATATGGACCATTGGAGTATCAGAAACACTGGTCTAGTGGATTTATAAGTAACATTTAACCAAAAATACTTTGTAATTGTTGAGGCATCGGCATACTCACCCATTCTGAAAAAATATGGAAAATGACTGTCTATTCGGAATAGAGACAGCCGAAAAAGTACTTTTGTTTGTCTCTACTTGTAAAAGACAGCACTCGTGCCGGGAACTTTTACCATTTCGAAACAGCCCCCGTGTGTTACGGTCGATACTACTGACAAGGGTGCGGAGTCTATCCAGGAGCCTGGTTTTCGCTAGAATCCCTGATGGTGGGGATAGTCTGGGTTGCACGCTACCCAAAGGGTAGGAATGGCCAGAGCCACACGATTCACAAGAATGTGGGTAGAATACCGCAGACTAACAATGACGAACCAAATGGACAAGGGCAAACACTCAGGAAGACACTCACAGACCCAAACACAAAGGAAAATACAAAGGGATAAACAGGCAGGTAAAAGGAGAAGGAGACCATAGGATTAAAAATTATAACTTGGGGCACTCAGTGATCAATGAAACAGGCAGACGAGAGAGAGAGAGAGAGAGAGAGAGAGAGAAAGAGAGAAACAACAGATCAAGCACAGACAGTAATACTGGAGCTATAACTGGCGGCAAGTGGAGTGCAAGAAACACTTAAATAGAGGCTGGATGTCAGAGAGAGAGGAGAGCGCGCGCCTGTCTGGCTCTCTACATGTACATGTAACACTGAGTGCACTTGCCCTTAGATATGATAGTGTGTAGTTTTAGGTCGGTGAACGGGTCTGGTATTTCGGTGCATACAGCACTATTAATCTGCTTGGCTTCATGGATGGGCAATTTTGGAATTTGATTACATTCAGATAGCATTTAACTTTACCAAAAAATTCCTATCGACTATGGTGTATCATGTAGTAAAGATCTTAGCTTGGCTTGCAAAACTCTGGCCATTAAGTCAGGATGCATATTTGATTGTTGGTAGGGTTGCAGCTGAGCTAGGATCTGTGGCCATTTTGGATAATATGTAATTTAGACATTCTCCCTCCACACGACAGTATTGATCCACACACATATTGTTGAAATAAGTTACCTCCGTTGTGCAATAACCTGAAAAACAGGAGTATAGTCAAGCGATATGCTATATGTTGTAAGTGATATTGAGTTGGTGTTTTTAGAATGTGTCATAGTTTTATTCCATCCTTTTTCACCATGAGGAATTAATCATGGGTATATTAGGGGATCACACATTGGGTGAAGAGCTGAAATATTGTGTAGTCTGCTTTCTTGCAAGCTTAAGAATAAATCATAAGTTCACCATCAACAGTCGTAAAAACAGCAGACACTTCATTGATATCAACGCTTAAGCAATTATATGGTAAATCAATGTCAGATCTTGTTAAGTCTGTAAGGTACTTCAAAAGAGGAGCAGTCTTGTACTCATATTTAAGGATTCTAATTTCTTTTGTAGTCACTTACAGTTTTGTAGTCACAGTATTTTAAGTAGAGATATCCAGATACTCTCCAGTATCTACCTTTCTACCACTTTGGTTAGCCTGTCCGTCTGCAGTAAACACCTGGATCCCATCTTGATGTTCTCCAAGCCTCGGTATTAAACCATGGAGGATCACGGCACATTAACTCACACATTCAGATTCATACAAAGTTGTTTGCGAGTATATCCCCATAAGCGCCAGAACAGCTCTTTTGGATCCTGTCTATGGCTATAGTTAAACAGGCTATGTGTAATTATAAATAGTAAAAGTCCATCCTCTTCCAATTGGGCAGTAGAGGTCTCATTGGTCAGTAGGGAAGATTCAAAGCCAGCTCAGCAATAATTGTTTAATTGGAGTCTGTACTACACCATATATTGGTCACTTCTGTTATCAGCCTCTTTAAATGCATTTCAAATCATTAGTTTCAATATATACATTTATATATTTTTTTGTTTTATCATTATTGGAAAATCTTTTTCAGTAATAGTTGAAAATATTAATATAAGCTGTAACATATACAGGCTTACCCTTCAAATGTTTCTTTTTTTCTTGTTGCCAAGTGAATACAACTGTTGCCAGGTAACAAGAAACACTGGGCAGGCCATTTGATTTTGATGTCTGTCGCATAACTAATGTAGAATTCTACACTGTGTTCAAGGACATTGTCATCTATTGAATAACATTTTAGCAAACAGTAAGCATTTTCACACAAATATCAAGTCTATTTCAAACACTTGCTGTAAACATGTTGTCATTGTCTTATATTATAAAAATTTATTTTTATCTTTGTTATTTACAATAATATACATTAAATGTATATAATACCAAGTGAATTTTTTTGGGATCGTATTTGTCAGTGTGTCTTAGTTTGGAATTCACTTGTAGTAGCAGGTTTAGCTAACTAAAACATTTTTAATTAATCTTATATTTTTTATTTTTGCAGGATCCACTTGGGTTTTCCCATAGTTGTCATGGCCCCATATCCCTCTATTCTCTAATATCTTTATTTAAGTCTGCTGAAATGTTATGCCTTTTTGAACATTGAATTTACATGAATTGAAGATCACTTGGCAGTTTATCTATCTATCTATCTATCTATCTATCTATCTATCTATCTATCTATCTATCTATCTATTGTCCTGCCCCAAGAATGGGAGGGGTTCATTACTGGCACTTAATTATCCAAGTCAGCATTTCTGCATTAAGGTCCCCCCAATGATTAGGTGATAAGGGCAATATTTGCCAAATTTTTTATTATGGACTGATATAATTCCTATTGGTTCTGATTGGGCCCATATATATTAAGGGCCCAAATTTTCATGTTCCAAATTTCCACTTCTAGGATGAGGAATCTGCCCTCACTATCAGCAAAGGCACCCAAAATAGTATATTGTAGATTTCTATGAAATAGTATGGCTGCCCCTCTAGATTATATATAGCAGTGTAAAGATTATACAACCAGCCAATGCGGAGGGAAGAGTTGTCCCCCTCTCTCTAGTGAATAGATATAATGGTGAAAACTGCAATTCTGATACAAACACCTTTACCCAAGACACATCCAGAAAAGGGTGTGTGTCACAACCATGACTACAAAGGTACAAAGATGAGGCCCAGACCAGCAATGACTAGGAATACAGATAAGTGCAGGTGGAGTGGCACAGAATCAGTACAGGACTGGAATATAGATAAGTGCAGGTGGAGAAGTACAGTACCAGCACAGGAGAAAGTAGATAAATGTGGAGTTGGAGACTCACAGTACCCGCGCAAGGCTGGATACAGTTTGTGCAGGTAAAATAAGCACATAGTTTGTGAGCACAGGAGTATACAAGTGGTGCAGGTGGAAACAGCGGTTAACCAGTTCAGGACTGGAGTATGCAAGAGGTGCAGATGAAGTAAACACAGCGGTTAACCAACTCAGGACTGGAGTATACAATAGAAACAGCACATGTATCAGCACAAGGCTCAATATAAACTCATATCCCTTTCACATCACCAACGCTGAAAAACCCGGGTCTAAAAACCCGGGTTTTGCCGGGAAAGAAATGCCGGGTCAAAAAAAAGACACCCTTTTAAACACCAAAAACCCAGGAAATTCCCAGGTCGAACACTTTCACATCACCAATGAATTTCCCGGGTCTGATCTGTCTAGCAACTGTCAATCATTGTAGAAATGAGCTCTTATTGGCTGCTTCACATGATGTCATTTAAAGGGGACTTTACAGTTGCATACAATGATGATGGGCTGGATCCAGACCTAGTTAAGTGCATGGGCTAAACCATGTTGAATTCAGGGGGAGTCAAGTTAATTGTATAATTTGCATGCAGGGATATATCTTTAAACGGCTTACTGCACACAGATCCTGACCAGCTTTACTATCACACTGTTATTTAGACTTGGGATAGGAAACATCACCTCTCAACTCTAATACTGTTTGCAGAAGATGAAATATGACTCCCCTGAAATCAACATGGTTTAGCCCAGGTGTAACTAAGTTCATGCACTTAACAAGGTCTGGATCCAGCCCGATGTCAGTACATGCTGGTAGATTTGCAGAAGAGATGACAGTGATATTTGCGCAGGAGGAGTTCATACATTAAGGCCACTCAGATGTGTATTCTGCGATACACCACCCTCAGTAACCGCAGTTTGTGGGCCCGAAATCACAACCCCGCTGAAGCTTTTTGGGTTACAGTGGAAACCTTTGTGGAGGATCAGTGGATTACGCACTTCCGGATGTCCCGTGGGACTTTTCAGTATGTGCTAGATGTTATCTCCCCAGTGCTGACCAGACAGACCACAGCTTTCCGGATCCCCATTCCACCCTGGAGGAGGCTAGCCATTGCCTTGTGGTGGTATGCAACCCCCGGGGAATATCGCACGATGTCCTACATGTACGGAGTTGGGATATCGACCATAAGTAATCTCGTGCGTGAGGTGACGGAGGCTTTTCTGGAAGCACTGTATCAGCGCATTATCTGCTTGCCTGAGGGAGAGCGTCTGGATAACACCATTGCCGGCTTCCTGAGACGTGGCAATGCGCTGGAGCAGTTGATGGGTCACACATCCCCATCATTGCCCCCGTGCAGAATCCAGCGGATTATCATAACCAGAAAGGCTGGCATTCCATTGTTCTCCAGGCTGTTGTTGACCACAAGTATTGGTAAGCATACGTTACAATGATAACTTTAATTATATGAAGTGTAATGGAATGCTAAAGGTATGCTATGGTCAGCTTCACAGATATTTTTGTTGGCTGGCCTGGGCATTCTCATGACACCCGCGTGTTGGCAAATTCTGAACTCTACAACCTGGCCGAGGAGGTTAGAGGATACTTGTTCCCCAGAGAGGTAAATAAATAACTTAACCTCTGTACATCTTGTAACTGCTTAAACCTGCTATTATACCCCCTGTCCCTCCTGTACTTGCTTATATCACCTGCTATAATGCCTACCCCCTGTCCCTCCTGTACCTGCTTATATCACCTGCTATAATGCCTACCCCCTGTCCCTGCTTATATAACCTGCTATTATACCCCCCTTGTTCTTTATGTTTTTTTTTGGGTATTAAGAAATGAGACTGAGCATGCATACATGCATATACTTCTTTACAGAAGTCAAAGACTGTGAATGGAGTGGAGATCCCCGTACACATCATCGGGATGCTGCATACCCTCGGCTTGGATGGTGGTGGAAAACACCTTTGGGCGCTTAAAGGGAAGGTGGCAGCGTTTGTTAAAGTGCATGGACATTGAAACCCAACTTGTGCCGCATGTGGTTGCTGCTTACTGCATTTTGCATAACATCTGTGAAATGCAGAAAGAGCACTTCCTACCAGAATGGACCTTTCTGGACTCAGTGCGGAAACCATCCACACAGCCCTGTCCAACAACCTTTCTTCTTTCTCTCAATAAAACAAACTTTTTGAAAATATAACCTGTTTATTACAAGTGCAATTATTCATAGACCTGTAACATATTAGAAATCATATGTTATTTTTTAAATAAAAGTGCTTTTTGGAAATGTATTTTAAAAACATATTAAAATATATATCCATGGGTAAAAAGACAACAATATGGGGAAATATTGGTATAACAAAAACATAACAACAAATCATAGTGTGGGTAGTGCTCTGGATGATACTGCTGTTCTTGGGGAAGGGCAGGTGTGTTTTGGGTTGATGGTGGATTTTGAGGTGGGGGAGGGTAAACATGGGGAGGGTAGGAAGGGAAAGATTTTCCTGGTTGGTATGGGGAAGGGGGTGGGTTTGTTTGATGCCACCTCATGGCTTGCACTATTCTTTCTATGAATGTCATATTGGTTTAACGGTTTTCTCTGGTGATGGTAGTGATTCTGTCTAGAAAGTTTTCTTGTAGCTGCCTCTCATGCTGGAAGAACCTTTCCATCCTCTCATCCTCGTTCTTCTGCATTGCCTTGTCCATTGTGTCCAGTTGTTCCAACATGGTTGCAGTTATAACTTTAGTTACTATTTCCACCTTGCTCATACGCTGCTTTCTTTTTGGAACGTTATAAACTAAGAGGGGGGAAAAACAAATTACTTTAGAAACATTGTCAGAGTTTTGATTTTATGCAAAATTAAACTGCTTTTTAGTAAGCCATGTGCTTGAGGTCTCATTCATCCTGCACTTCTTTCAAGCAGTAACAAATTGTTATACATGAAAATAACTTACTATTTCCACGCAATCCTGTTGAAGTTGAGGGCTCATCAGGAGTGTTTGACAGTATGGCATTGGCTATAGTTTAAAATAAACAAAATAAAAAACACACACACATACTACTATTTCTGTTCACATGCCGTTTTTAATTGATATTTTGAACCTGTTCTTTGCTTGTATTAATTGTTTTTGGTTAGCGTTCTAGGGTTATAGTTAGTTTTGAATTACATAGTTAAAGCAGTTTAGATTGTTTTAGTTTAGTTATTATTAATTTGTTTTAGCTAGTTATTGTTTATATAGTTGTAGTTATGGTTATAGTTCTTTGTTAAGATTGTTCTAGTTCTAGTTTAGGTATTGTAGTTTAGGACATATTGTAGGTGTCACGAATGGGATATGCAAAGGGCCTGACACAAAGTAAATACGGAAGCACTGAATACTGAATGAAGTTTATTAGGAGGAAACACAAAGTCACAGATAATGGATAAACATACAATCTAAACACAGAGAGCAACACAGGAGGGTGAGATACATGATACATGAGACATGAGCAGAACACAGGGGCAAACAAGAAAGAGCTGAAGACAGACAAACAGCAGAGGTTAACTGGAATGGGAGACACAGAAATACAGGGAGAATACAAGCAGCAAGGAGGCAGATGCAAGGCATGGTTGCCGACTCTCCCGGAACGTCCGGGAGACTCCCGGAATCCTGGGAGATCTCCCGGACTCCCGGGAGAGGACCCTTCTCTCCCGGAGACAATACAATGTCCGGGAATAGTATTATTCCCGGACACTGTATTGTCACATACACAGTGCCCGGACCGCTGCATCCGGGCACTGTGTATGTGTTGCTATGGCAATACATACACAGTGCCTGGACGCAGCGGTCTGGGCAATGTGTATGTGTTGCCATAGCAACACATACACAGAGCCTGGACGCAACTGTCCGGGCGCTGTGTTTATTTACTGCAGACGCTGCGTGACGCTGACGTCAGCGTCATGCAGAAGAACAGGCGCCGCAGAGGACGGAGGGTGAGGAAG
>WWET01002797.1:0-17109 GCA_011038615.1 Limnodynastes dumerilii | reverse complement strand
GAAACACTGCACATGCGCAGGACATGAGAAACACTGCACATGCGCAGGACATGAGAAACACTGCACATGCGCAGTGCTTCTCTTTAGGCTCTTTGAAATTTTTCCAAGTCCTGACATGAGAAACACTGCGCATGTGCAGTGTATTCATGCCAGGACCGGACAGCTGCAGCCTGACCGGACGCCCAGACAGGTGAGTAATGTTTATTCCTATTTTCTATGGGGTTTATTTTTTTTTTTTAATTATTATTATTATTTTTATCTTGGGGCACGATTGTGATGTATTCCGATGGTCTCCCCATACATGCCCTCCTTTTCCTCCCCCTAATAACACCTATTAGGGGGAGGAAAAGAGGGGTATATGGGGACATCGCCAGAAGTCACTACACTAACACCAGCCTGAGCTGGCGTTAGTATGACGCCGGGAGCAGAGTGTAAAACTCCGCTCCGACGTTCTGTAAATATGGTCCACTTCATTTTAATGCGATAGGGCCAGAAGTGAAAACTGGCCCTATCGCACTAAAATGATCTTTGTAAATAGACCCCATAGACTCAGAATACAGGAATGAAATGAACAGTAGGAAACAGGCAAAAGACAATGGGCCGGATTCATAACTACGTCCGTCTTCCATAGACGGACGTAATTCAATAAACAGTAGCTACTGCGTATGTGTAGTAGCTATTGTACGTAATCTGCGTATCGTTTCGATACGTAGATTGCGTATATGCGGTCTAAAAGACCACATCCACACCAAAAGACTTTTCTTTGCCGGAGCTTATAGTGTAGGAGCGCTGTAATGAGAACTGCACACACTGTGCATGCTTTTGCACAGTGTGTGCAGTTCTCATCACAGCGCTTCTGCACTACAAGATTCGGCAAGCTTTTGCACAGTGTGTGCAGGTCTAATTACAGCACTCTTGCACTAAAAGCTCCAGCAAGCTTCGTACAGTGTGTGCTGTTCACATTACATTGCTCTTTGCACTACAAGCTCCAGCAAGCTTTGCACAGTGTATGCAGTTCTCATCACAGCACTAAAAGCTTCAGCAAGTATTGTGCAGTGTGTGCAGTTGTCATCACAAGCGCTTCTGCAGTACAAGCTCCAGCAAATGTTGCTTACATTAATGGCATAGTGTGTGCAGTTCTCATTCCAGTTCTTTCTGCACTACAAGTCCCAGCAAGTATTGCAAGACACCATCTCCGCAGTATCCACTGCTCAAGTTCAATCACCATTGCAGTACCTGCTTCTCAGTGCTAATCATCTCCGTAGTATCCACTGCTCAAGTCATAACGATCATCGCTGTTGTCTCTACTTAACTTTAATCACCTCTGCAAATTCTTTATTGTTTTCCTTGTGGCCTCCACTGAGGTTCCTAGTGATTCCATGTGTTCCTGGTGTCCATCTACCTGATATACCTGGTTATCTGTGTGTCACTGGTCACCCTTTCCTCGTGAATCAGCCAATGAGCAAGCCCTACTTTGAGACCGCACACTTCCTGTATTCTACCAAAAGCCCAGGGTCAGATCCCAGAATTCCTGAGTCCATGACAGGGAGGACATTATAAACTGGAATGCTACCGTGCAGAGATTTATACCAGGGTTGCCGACTCTCCTGGAATGTCCGGGGGACTCCCGAAATTCATACAGTTCTCCCGGTATTACGGGAGAGCCGGCAAATCTCCCGCAAGTGACTTGAGGCCCGTGGTTTCATGGAAACCATGGCCTCAAGTCCTGCCCCCCTGCCTAGCAACACTAGTGTTGCTAGGGACAGGTAGGGACTTGATGCAATTTGCGCCATCAAGCCCCATCCCGATGTCTATTACAGATAAAACCGGGTAAGTATTAGGCAGGGTGTGTGGCTTAATGATGCAATTTGTATAAATTGCGTCATTAAGCCCCTCCCCCTGCATGCATCGCTAGCTTCCCTCCGTGATCCCCCTGAGGGAAGCTGGCAAAAGTCGGCAACCCTTATTTACAAATGATGGACATAAGTATTTGGACACCTGACCATTGCATCAACAGGGTCTGTAATGACTTAGGACAGTGTTTCTCAACAGTGCATGTTCTCCCATCTGAGGTGGTTGAGGCCAATACAGTAGAACAATTTAAACATGCTTGGGATAAATATAAGGGTATCCTAAATTGTAAACCAAATTGAGGGTAAATAGGGTCTAGGGTCAGTATAGTTTTCAATAAACAATTGAGCAGACAAGATGGGCCATGTGGTTCTTATCTGCCATCACTTTCTATGTTTCTATGTTTTCCAGGTCTCCTTGCTGGAGCACAGGTATGTTTATTACTAACTGACACATTTTAAAAGATCCACAGGTGCTACTCATTATATCACTTTTGATTCTTTAAGGAAACCTAGAAAATATGGACTGTTAGGGGTCCCTGAGGACCGAAGTTGAGAAACACTGACTTAGGACCTGATTCAGAGTTTGAAAATAAGAAAGGAAAGTTACTCCTGGGCAAAACCATGTTGATTTCAGGGGGATTGAAGTTAATTGTTTTCATTGCATGCAGTGGTAAATCTTTGCTTTTGCTTACTGCACACAGATAGTAACCAGCTTTACTTTTTCACTGTTATTTAGACTTGGGAGTAAATTTACTAATGTCGAGTTTTGGCTGCGATTTTAAATCGCCATTGATATTCGTAAACGTATAGGTGCTTAAATCGCGTCGATTTAGCCCCGAAGAGTCGCCGCAGAACGTACCCCTTGTTAAAAATGAAAAATAAAAACCTTTTAAAAATATATTTAAAAAATGCTTAAAAACCAATGCGCGGCATGCTATTAACCCTTAGCATGCTGGCACATATAGTACTAGAAGGCACAGCATGCCCATGTGTTGCAAGGCATGCTGTGACTTTTAGTACTATAAGCATCAGCATGCCAAGTGTTAATGGCATGCTGCGCCATGGATTATGTGTCCTATGACAATGTTAAATAAAAACCTTAATATTGTGTCCTCAATATATTTTAAATACTACCTTCATAGTCGGTCCTTAAATAGAAGTGCCCCGTTAAATGTTAATTAAATAGTATTGGTCCGATAGTTGAGACTTAAATAGTATTAGCCCGACAGTTGAGACTTAAATAGTATTGCCCCAATAGTTAAGAATTAAATAAAAGTGCTTCGATAGATGAGAATTAAATACTATTGCCCCGATAGATGTAAATTTAAATAGAATTGGCACAATAGTTGTCCGTATTTTATATTAAGAGCCATGGGCTGGATCCAGACTGAAATAAGTGCTTGAACTTAGTTACTCCTGGGCTAAACCATGTTGATTGCAGGGGGAGTCAAGTTAATTGTATTCTTTGCATGCAGGGATATATCTTTGAATTGCTTACTGCACACAGATACTGACCAGCTTTACTAACACACTGTTATTTAGACTTGGGCAGGGAAGCATTACCTCTCAATTCTAATACTGTTTGCAACAGATGAAATATGACTCCCCTGCATTTAACATGGTTTAGCCCAGGAGTAACTAAGTTCAAGCACTTACTTAAGTCTGGATCCAGCCCCATATACATACTGACCATTAATTAAGATTTAAAAAGTGCCCCATAGAAATGTTAAAAGAAATATTAATATTCACATTTCAGATGTCTTCAATATTCCCTAGAGTTGCTTGAAGACATCTGAAGCTTGCTTGCAGAATCTTCATTCTTCTCCCGGTGCGATGGTGAAGGCCGATTTTGCTGCTTCAGGGTTCCATTACTAATGAAGCTTCAGTCACTAGAGGTCCCTCTTATATAACCTCTAACGTGAGGTTTTATATAGGGCGACCTCTAGTGACTGAAGCTTTATTAGCCATGGAACCCTGAAGGAGCAGGACCGGCCTTCACCATCGCATCAGGAGAAGAATGAAAGCAAGCAAGCTTCAGATGCCTTCAAGCAACTCTCTAGAAAGATTGAAGACATCTGAAATGTGAGTTTTAATATTTAATTTTTTTTATTTTTTTTGCTATGGGACACTTTTTAAATCTTAATTAATGGTCAGTATATGGCTCTTAATATAAACTACGGACAATTATCGGGCCAATTCTATTTAAACTTACATCTATCGGGGCAATACTATTTAACTCTCAACAATTGGGGTAATACTATTTTATTAACATTTAAATGGGCAATACTATATAATTTACATTTAACGGGGAACTTCTATTTAAGGACCAACTATGAAGGTAGTATTTATAGTATATCAGAGACACACTGTTAAGGTTTTTATGTAACATTGTCATAATCCATTGCGCAGCATGCCATTAACACTTGGCATGCTGATGCTTATAGTACTAAAAGTCACAGCATGCCCAGCAACACATAGCAGGGTTAACACACGCTGTGCCTTCTAGTACTATATGCACCAGCATGCTAAGGGTTAATAGCATTCCGCACATTGTTTTATTACAATTTGAACACTTATTGGAACATTTCCAAAGCCATTATTATTGTATTTTTAATTTTTATTTTTTGACTAAGCAGTACGGAGTGAGGCAATTTAAACTAAATCAAAACACACCCTGCTCTTTTTTTTTTATTTTTTTTTTTAGTAAATGCAGCTAGTTTAATATCCCTTCAAAAATCGGCAAAAGCGAAATCGACCTTAGTAAATTTACCTCTTGGCTGCGAAACGCCAACTCTCATGAATTTGCCCAGGAGCAATTTTCCTCTCTTATTTTCAATCTCTGAATTAGGTCCATTGTATTCAAAAACATATATGATAACTGAGTGATAAGGTAATACGTCCGTCTGATCCCGATGACAGTTACTGCGCATGCGTAGTAACTATTTTACGTAATCTACGTATCGTTTCGTTACGTAGATTGCGTATATGCAGTCTTAAAGACCGCATATACACAATCTATGTAACGAAACGATACGCAGATTACGTAAAATAGTTACTACACATGCGCAGTAACTGTCATTGGGATCTGACGGACGTATTATCGCCGAGGGACGTTGTTCTGGATCCGGCCCTACATCTCTATATATCAAGTTCTTTGAGTGAACATATTCAATGCGTGAACTGTCTTTAGAGAAAATGTTCTGTCAAACAAGTTGAACAAGTCTTCTAAGCTTGGCCCCAGTAGTTCAAGCACCATAGCATTGTATTTACCACAAGGACCAAAATAATAAACCTGAGGTACACCGTCAACTGACCCCAACTACTTGTAGAATCTGTATTCCAAATGCAGCTGTGGTGCTCTGTATTTCGTAGGTTCCAGTTTAATTGCCACATATTCATTTGTGTACAGATTTTTTCCTAATCAAAGCTCTCCAAAGTTGCCACATCCAATTTTTTTCCGACTCTAAAATTAGGCCCAATTAGGCCCAAATACTCCAGAGTTCGAGGAACCAGTACATGTGTTGTGATCCGACCGGCCACTAGGTCGGGCCATTCTCTCATCAGGTTTGTCCTTGTCTTTGCCAACTATATCAAGTTTACGGTACTCCACTTTGAATTATTTTATAAAAGACAAGCAAACTTAAATGGGGTGTTGTAGAAATGGAAACATAACTAGCGAAGCTCCCCTTCTGGACAATTTTATTCTCTGAGCTGGAGATGATGAGGGCTCAGAAAAGGCAGATTCATCCCATTCGCAAAATATTTCCACTGAAGACTTCAGTGCTGCAAAGTTAATCCTCCACAATAATTCTCCCCCCCCTAATGTCCTGGCCTTGGTAAAGAACCTGGAGAGCAGCAGATCATGGACTGGGAGGCAGATGATGTTTGGGGGGTGGGGTCCTCTAACAAAATCCCGAAGACGTTGCGTCTCCCCCAGGTAACGGTCCCTCCAGTGAGTACGGCTGCTGCATGTCCTCCCGGGAAGCGTGTGGCTGGAGGCAGGGCATGTTTGCTCTTCCTTTGCGGTAATGAATGTAATATAGATGGCCAGAGGAGGAGGAGGAGGGATCTTACACACACATACTGGAGGGATATGTTCCGTGTCAAAGGGGAACGTGCAGAGGAAGCCGCCCCCCCTCACCTCGGACCCCGATGGTGCTAATGGACGATGTCTTTCTTTAATTGGAGGAGCTTCTCCAGTCAATATTTTGTGTCGGATTTCTTTAACAACTCCCAAGTCTGTGGGACTTGGGAAGCATTTGTTTTTTACTACCTGAAGAACTCCCCTTCGTTGTTCTTCAGTAGTATTCTCATTTCCCACTTGCAATTCCATCCACCTTTCTTTTGCACATCAACTGTAACACTATTCATAGTTGCCTACAATTTGGATACTCTACATCTTGAAACGAGGTCCACAACAGTTTAGTCAAAGGTTGATGTCTATAAAGCTTAACCACAGATCTGTTGTGCAGATATCATGCAAGGTTCAATGAGAGCTTCATAACTTTTACCTCCAGGCCCACATTTAGCTCTTCCCCAAACTATAGTTTCTGAGTTAGGTTTAAGTTTTAGAGGTTTATTATCTGTTAGTCACACTTTTTCCAATTTCTTCTGTCCCATAAGCAAATTTTTGATAGCACAGCTGACAAAATCCTCTTGATAATACCTCGGGCTAAACGCGCGTCGGGGTACGTGAAGTCCTCGGTGCACTGACACACCCCGCATGTTTCTTCTTCAGCAGCTCTAACATGTATGTAGCCAGGACATCTCTTCCACAGTGCAGGGAGGGAGAGATACGGGTCCATAAGGACGAAGCACGCCCATGAGGTTGCTAATTTTATCTCAGTGTAAGCTGCCTGTTGTAATTAGTGTAGTTGACATCCTGGAGCTATTCTCTTTCAATATGCTTTCTTTCACTGCCACCCTATAATGGATGATATTAGCTGGTACATATGCATTGTATAGAAGATTCTATATGAGAGCTGCTTTGACTCATTGTGACATTTTGTCTCATTTATACTATTTATATTTATTTCCAATATTTTGCTTGTTTTTTTAAATAATTATTTAATAAAAATCAATTTTTTATACGGTCTTTTGGCTGTCCTTATCTATATGGACCGCTTGTATTTGCTTATAGAGTGCACCCAAACTCCTTGCTTTTCCTCTATTCTTTTGTTTGTAAGACATTCATTCCTAGTATTACAGGAGCTCTTTTATTTCCTTCACTCTCAGTAATTAAACATCCCTGTAAAGGTAAAGAGGTATTCCCAATTTGCATATTCATCTCCCAATATCCAACACAGGAGATCACCAAACCATTACTGGCAATTAACTGTAACCATGCAGGAGTTGTTTCTTCTTCCAATATTGTTTAAAAACAGACAATTGCATAGTGGTGATTTGTGAACTGGTGTCTAACACAGCTACAATCTCTACACCATTAATTTTTATTGGAACTGTTGGACATGTTCAAACATATCGGCTCCACCATTCTTCTAGACTCAGATTCACTCATCTGATTCTCCCCGAGGCTTGGCCCTCACCCTCAGGGCTTTGCAGTTTAAAGATTATTCCTGACAACAATAGAAACATAGAAACATAGAAAGTGACGGCAGATAAGAGCCACATGGCCCATCTAGTCTTCCCATTTGTTTATTGAAAACTATACTGACCCTAGACCCTATTTACCCTCAATTTGGTTTACAATTTAGGATACCCTTATATTTATCCCAAGCATGTTTAAATTGGTCTACTGTATTGGCCTCAACCACCTCAGATGGGAGAATAGCCCAGGAGTAACTAAGTTCAAGCACTTAACTAGGTCTGGATCCAGCCCATTGTCTATGAAGTTTTAAAATGTTGAGGATATATATATATAAAAAAATGGCACAGAAGCCTGGTAGGGGGTCAATTCAAACATTAGAATTCAGGGATCTTTTGTAGTGTACCTTTAAATGTTCTCCTTTGCTAAATTTATAGCCACTGAAAAATTACCCTGCTCTAAACTGCTATACCTAGAATAGAAAAACACTAGAGTACATGTGAGAATGGCCCTCAGATTAATTATACTCAAGCAGTTCCCACATATTTTTATTTCCTACTTATATTTGATATGTTTTAACCATTGTTTTGTCTTTTAACAGATATCTTCATATTCTTATGATTTTCTGGTCATTTCTCGCTGGAGTTGTTACATTATACTGGTCACTGGAACCTGAATCTCTTCTGCCTAATATTTTATTTAACATAAAACACAAGCCGAAGGTACTCGTTTAAAATAATCACACATATTTCTTCTTGTGTTATTTGGCTGACATTGAAAAATATTTACCAATGTAGAGAGACAAGCTGGAGGAGAATACAAGAGATCCAGCTTGAGAATAAATGTATAAAATATATATTGGGAGCGTGATAGAGTGATTGCTTTTTCTTTTCTTTATATGTTTAACAAACAGAAACCTGTGCTGCAACACTATATGCAAACCTATATACTATATACTGAAGAAGATGCCTGTTTATCATTCTTTTGTTAGTTTACTTAGCATGCTTTTGTTGGACAACTGCATGTAAGAAATGTACAAAGAAATATATATATATTGTCATTCTAACAGACTGAATTACAAGAGCTTTTCCCACAAGGCCATAGCTGTGCTGTCTGTGGTAAAGTAAAGTGTAAAAGGCATAGGTGAGTTTTAACCTTTTATCCAATGTTGTAAAATAAACAATAGCTTTAGGCCAAGATAATGCATGCATAACTCTGTCTAATGTTTCCAGGCCTACACTGCAGCTGGAAAACTATCAACCGTGGCTGGATTTGAAAATTCCTTCAAAGGTTGATACTTCTTTATCAGAGGTATGTAGTATATTATTTTGAGAGGGGAGGTTGGGTTTTTTTTTTGTGTGTTTTCTTTGCAAGTACTTCATCTCAAATTAATTTTCCATCACTAGTAGATGAGGCATCTTAACAACAGTAGCTCATTCTCTAAAACTGTGTGTTGATCTTTGCGATGGGTTTGTTGAATATCTCTGGTGCAGTGGTTTCTGAATAGCCAAAATAAAGTAATCTCCTTGAATGGTGGTTATAGTTGGACCACAGTTTTCACCTACTTTCAGACATGATCACATATGAGGAATTAATGAATTTAAGCGGTCTGTGCATAAACTTTTTTTTGCCATGGAATGCTAATAATAATAATAATTGATTGTTGGTGCAAATATTATGCTAACGTAGAGCTAGGTAATTTCCAGTGCTACTGCACTCAGAGGTCCCGCCTTCCATACGGAGATACGATATGTGAACCCTACGTGAAAACTTCTGCATCATCGGTTCTTAAAAGGGATATGGTGCATAAGTCTGAATAGTATAGAGGGCACTATGCAAACATTCTCTAAAATTTGTATTAAATATGATTAAATGAATCATTCAACTAAACCCAGCACATTTAAGAAGCCATCTTGTTCACTGTATTTTTAAGCATGGGACTTGTACCATTATTTCCCCTTCCTCCATATGTCAGCACACCACTGGGTAACACTTCCTTCCTGGAACCAGACAGGAAATAAAGAAGACACCGCCCATAAAAGCCTCCTTCCTCCGGTGCATAGTGTCTTCTTTATTTCCTGTGGAGCCAGAGAGGAGTGTTAGAGAGAGTAGAATTGCTGGTTACCTGGGTCCCCGATGATTTCAAGCTCCCTGTCGATGCTGCGGCATTCAGGCAAGGAGCAGAGGTGCTGGCCGGCCTCCCATCGCGTCTCAAAAGACGCGCGCCTCCTAGTGCTAGGACGGGCAGGAGTGAGTCTGGCCAGAAGAAAAAAAAAAAAATGTCTCCAATCATGGAGGCGCCCATTTTCCTGGAGCCCCGCTATGCTGAGGCCCGGAAGGGACTCTAGCGGCACGCCAAATTTAAACAGGCACTTTCTATCAGGCACTATTCGTTCCAAAAGGGATTCTTGTTAAAGAGGAACTACAGGACGGATCAGAAGCGCCATTGAACCTTTTGGTATCACTTGGATTGCTACAGGTACTGCAAATACTGTTGGATTATTGCTGGCTTGACTCTACATAGATGTCTATACCTTAATTCCTGTTATACTTATTGGGGTAGATCCAAAACTATGTTTGCCGTACGTTTATTCGGGTAGCGTATTTTCGTGAGCGTAAATTCGTTACACTCCCCTCGGCACACCCCTTGAACGTATGTATTTTGTCAAGATACGCTTTCCAAACCCTACCTTAACTTTTTCCAACGTAACCGCAGTCATACGCACACGTACGTATGGGCTAGATGAATTTATGCAGCTAAGCACGCCCATACTGTACACTTTAAATACCACCCCCTGCCACGCCCACACGTAAGTATTTACGTGACACATACGTGAATGGCCCATACGTTCACAATTACGGTACGTTACGGAGCGTATTTTCTATGATGCGCATGCGCAGTACTTACCAAAGGCTGATTTTACGTGTCCGCCACGCGTAAATTCGCTCCGAAGCGTTGTTCTGGATCGGGCCCGTTATGCCTGTGAAATACTTATAGCATGTTGCTATACATTGCAGTGTACAAATCTTCGTTATGTCGCTGCATGCCACTTTAGAAGAAAAACGGGCACAGCAAAAGAAGTCGTGGTAAGCCCATATATTTCATTATATGTATTGTGTATCATCTAGCGAGCTCGTTAGTTAGTTACTTTTTAATTTTAGGTCAGAAACCAGCAAAGAAAGGACAGAGCTGAAAGCTAAATACAAGAAAAAACACCTTTCAAGATGTTCATTGTGTGATAAAAATCTGAAACTGACAAGGGTACAACATGTTCAGAATGTATGACTTCCCAAGTACAACAGCCCACGCCACAAATGGTAGAGCTTGTTAATTACATGAAGACGGCACTCGCAGACACCTTTATGACAAAAAAGATATGGAAAATATTACAAAGAAAAGACCTAGAAGAGTCCTGAGTGACGCTTCAGATGTCTCAGACTTAGAACAAGGAGCTACCATGTCAGATGTCTCCCTTGCGTCAGATGACGACTCAGTGAAATCTTTGAAGGAGGAAAGTTTCAAGACTGAGATTGTGGATGATCTTCTTAAGTTGATATATAAATCGCTTAATATTGAAGAGAAAAAAGAAGAGGGAAAGGTAGACCCTGCAATAGCAAGAATCTCCAAAAAGACTACTCTTCCGTTAGATGACATTTCAGCTTTTAAAGATGCAATGGATAAAAAGAGGGACATTGGTCTAAAGAAACAGCTGTTCGGTAGCTGGAGCAGCTCTCAAGCCAGCGGCGGCATCAGCCATTACAGTTAGAGTATTGAGAAGCTGGTGCAGCTCTCTAGAGAATGATGTGATGGAAGGGGTAAAAAGAGCGGATTTACTGAAACAGATACAGAATATACAATTGGCAGTTGAATATCTGTGTGAAGCCTCTTTAGATTCAGTAAAGCTGGCAGCAAGATCAGGAGCAATAGCAACCGTGATTAGAAGAGCACTATGGTTAAAACCTTGGCAGGCGGATAATCATTCCAAAAACAAACTCCTTACCCTGCCATTCCAAGGAGAGTCCTTATTTGGGAAAAACTTGGACGATATTCTCTCCAAAGTAACTGGCGGCAAATCTTCGTGGTTACCACAAGAAAGAAGTAAAAGAACATTCCAATACAGACAGCAGAGGAATGCAGTGCCAGAATATAAAGAAGTGGTACTTTAGAGACCCAGCAGGGGATACAGGAGAGGACAACAGTCTATTAGTAGATCTACTTTTCGTGGACAAAGATCTTGTGACATCAGATCCACACTTAAACAGATGGCCCAATGGAGCCGAAGCGGCCAGTCCGGAGGAATTAGTGGGGTCCAGGCTTCTTCAATTTCATCATATATGGGCCTCAAGAATTACAGACAAGTTGGTACAAGAAGAAGTATCCACGGGTTACAAAATAGAATTTGTCATATTCCCTCGGCCATGGTTCCTGGAATCACCATTACCAACTCAGGCACGAGAACGCGTGGCATTAAAACAAAGCTTACTCACCATGATAAAACAACAGGTGGTGAAGAAGGTAGAAGAAGAAGAGAAGTTCAACGGGTTCTATTCCCGATTCTTCATTGTCACCAAAGCAACAGGCGGGTACAGAACCATCTTAGATTTGAGAAATCTAAACAATTAGATCAAAATACAGACTTTCAAGATGGAATCACTGAAGTCTATTCTTCCCTACCTCCATCAAAATGCATTTATGACTACCATCGACTTAAAAGATGCTTACTTACATGTGCCAATATTTCCAGGACATCAAAAATACCTAATATTCATGGTATTTGGGACCCATTATCAGTTCACATCTCTCCCCTTCGGACTGGCCACATCCCCAAGGACATTTTTGAAAATTCTAATACCAGTATTCGAACTTATAAGGCTGGAAAAAATAGCAATCTGGCCTTACTTAGACGACATGCTAATAGCAGCAAAGTCAAAAGAAGAAGCAGAAAATCATACACAAAAAGCTATGTCTATGTTAAAAGATTTCGGGTGGATAATCAATATGGCCAAAAGTCAATTGGCACCCAAAAGACAGATAAAATACTTGGGAGTCATATTGAACACCAACACAATGACAGTGTCTTTAATGGCGAACAGAGTGAGGAAACTTTGTTTACAAGTGCAAGACATACAAACAAAAAAAGTAATAACAGCAAACGACTGTTTAAAATGCCTAGGCCTTATGTCGGCAGCAATAGAGTCGTTACCATGGGCAAAAGCACATATGCGACCCCTTCAAAGATGCTTCTTAACTCAGTGGGACAAAGACCCCAAAAACAAATGGCAAAAGATATTGATCTCAAAAGAGGTCAAAAGATCCCTAAACTGGTGGACAAATCAATCAAGATTGGAAAAGGGCAAATCTTTTCAACTTTTGCACTACATAGTCCTAACCACAGACGCAAGTGCAACAGGTTGGGGAGCCACGTGCGGGAAATTGTCAGTGCAAGGCAGATGGAGCAAAAGGGACCGCAAACTACGCTCCAATATAAGAGAGTTAAAGGCGATACACATGGCATTAAAACAGCTGAGAAAAACTCTACAAGGACAGGCTGTTTCCTTACAGTCAGACAACAAAGCGACGGTGGCACATCTCAATAGGCAAGGAGGAACAAAAAGTGTAAGGTTGTCACTAGAAACAAAAAGAATCAGGACATGGGCAGAGAAATACCTGCTGGATCTGAAAGCCGTATTTATTGCAGGTACAGAAAATCTACAGGCAGACTTTCTCAGCAGGCACACCATTCTACCAGACGAGTGGCAGTTAAACGATGCAACGTTCAAACAAATCGTAAGCTTCTGGGGTCAACCACAGATAGACCTTATGGCCTCAAGAAGCAACAAAAAGGTGCCAAGGTATTTCTCATGGTACAGAGACTCTCAAGCACTAGCCATAGATGCTCTGACAGCACCTTGGGACTTCGACAAAGCATACATCTTTCCTCCAATATCGATGATTCCGAGGGTGCCTAGAAAGATAGAAGCAGAAAAGGCAATGGCGATCGCAATCCTTCCATTTTGGCTAAGGAGATCGTGGTTCACGAAAGTGATACAATTGGCTATAGATGCTCCATGGATGCTTCCAGTGTTTCCAGAGCTGCTAACTCAAGGACAGGTGGTTCATCAGAACCCAGGTGCCTTAAAATTGACGGCATGGCTGCTGAGAGGGAGAACCTAAAAGATCAAGGATTCTCTGATAAAGTGGTGGAAACATTGCTAAAATCAAGGAAAGACACCACTTGTAATACTTATTACCGAATATGGAAAATCTTCTCAACATGGTGCGCAATTAACAAACGCAAACAGCATGACATTCCTGCCATTCTAGACTTCCTGCGAGCAGGTCTTGAGAAAGGTCTCGCCCTTAGCTCATTAAAGGTACAGTTATCTGCTCTCATTGCAGTCCTTGATACTGACCTAGCCAGTAATAAATACATATCTAGATTTTTTCAAGCCACAAAAAGGATCAGACCAGAGATCAAAAGACCCATTGCCACTTGGGACCTTAACTTGGTACTGGAAGCTTTAACTGAAGCACCATTTGAACCTCTAAGAGAGGTTAGTCTCAAAATCTTAACGTGGAAAGTAATAATGCTTGTAGCCTTGACATCAGCAAGAAGAGTCTCAGAGTTGCAGGCGTTGTGGATGGAACAACCGTACATGAATATTTATTCGGACAAAGTGGTTTTAAGAACTAACCCTGACTTCCTACCAAAAGTCGTGACTAGTTTCCACATAAATCAAGACATTTGCTTGCCATCTTTCTATCCAGATCCTAAATCTCCAGAACAAGTAAGATTACATAATCTAGACTACTCCATTTATGTTGATAGGACTTTTGAGTTCAGGAAAACAAAACAGTTGTTTGTGTTAACAGAAGGTGGCAGAAAGGGTAGTCCTGCATCCAAACCTACATTATCAAGATGGATAACATCATGTATCACGGAAGCCTATAAAGCAAAAGGACAAATACCACCACAAGGCATCAAACATTCAACCAGAGCAATAAGCTATTGCTTCATGGGCGGAAAAAAAGGAAGCCTCAGTTACAAACGTTTGCAAAGCAGCAGCCTGGGCTTCAATACATTTACGAAACACTACAGAATGGACATCATGTCTTCCAAAGAATTTGAATTTGGCATTAAAGTATTAGATGCAGTATCTAAGAAAAATTAGATTGTCTAATTTTAGTATGGTCGGCCCACCCAGTGCGGTCTAACTGCTTGGGTACGACCCAGTGGTGTGCTGACATATGGAGAAAGGGGAAACAATAGATTATACCTGATAATATGGTTTCCTCTACTCCTATATGTCAGCACACTGCGTTCCCACCCAGTGATATATATATCCTGTATATTTGTTGTTATATGTGCTTTTGAAGTTGGAAGACACTATGCACCGGAGGAAGGAGGCTTTTATGGGCGGTGTCTTCTTTATTTCCTGTCTGGTTCCAGGAAGGAAGTGTTACCCAGTGGTGTGCTGACATATAGGAGTAGAGGAAACCATATTATCAGGTATAATCTATAATTTCCATCAATTTCCCTACTACTGATGTTAGACTCACTGGTCGGTAGTTTGACGCTTCTTCCCTACATGCAGAGGGACGACATTTGCTATTTTCCAGTCCTCTGGAATTACCCCAGTTATTAGTGACTGATTCGCTCAATATGTCCTATTCTCTGACATCTTCGGCAAATGGGTCGACCCTGAACATCAAAACAATCAGTGGGCCTTCTTCCAGAATTTCAAGGAGGTTCCCACCAATCATCTACCCTTTGTGGCCTCTGATATCCTCTCATTTTACATTTGAAGATTGAGTTATATTGTTCACCTTTTCCTTCATTTTAGCCAGGCTGAACTTTAAACTCTAACTGTTCCTTTACAGACTGCACAAGCTCTACAGATAATAATTGTGTATTCTGTGAGGCAGTTGTTACTGTTGAGGATTTTAGATGTGAATTTCCATTTATACTATTCAGCGGATGAGCATAATGCGAAAATTCTGATAATTGCAGACATAACATTCGGAATTGAGTCCACATTTCATACTTCATCTTTATCCAAGGCTTGAATTGTTCGAAGTGCTTCTTGTAAAGTAAGAATGAATTCTTGTAAACTTTCCCCTGGTGCTTGTTTCCAAGCATAAAATCGCATCTTCAGCATACACAATGTTTGTACTTCCAATGTGGTTGCTAATCGTTTGAATATCTGTTCCACATTTTGTCTTTCATCATTAGGCCAAGATAACACTTCTCGAAGTGCTGAACCTTTCAATTGTCCAACTAAAACTTCCACTTGTTGTTCCGTCAATGGATAGGTAACCATGGAGCCGAAATAATACGGTAAAGTAATTGGATTCATCTGCGTCATAGTTGGAATTTGAGGATCACTCCCGCTAGTGGAAGTTTCTGCAGAAGCCTGATGTTCGGTTGACATTCTTACTCTGAGTTTTCTACCCTCTCTCACTTTAGACTCTGCAATCCTGTTCGTGACACCAAAATGTGATAACTGAGTAATAAGGTAAAAGTTTAAACTTCAGAATTGCAGAGAGGTGAAACAATGTAAGACAGACTTAAATAATGCACACCAGATTAGCTATTTAAATTTTGTTTTAATTAGTAATATTTACTTTGTTTTAAATAAGCAGAAAACTTAGTTAGAACAGTGGAACAAGAATTTGCAAATTAAATATTTAAAATCACAATTTATCACCCTTCGACCAGTGAAAAGATTTCTTAAAAACAGTTTAACAAATGATAAGATTTTTTTTAAAGAACATATAAACCTCTTCTCCTCTAATCTTAATGTTTTAACTATCAATTTTAAGAATAATAAAAAAAAAAATATTACAATCAAAATCACATTCCATTGAAATAATGAAATTATGCATGTACAGTTAAAGAACAATGGGCTGGATCCAGACTTAAGTATGTACTTGAAATTAGTTACTTCTGGGCTAAACTATGTTGATTGCAGGGGGAGTCATATTTCATCTATTGCAAACAGTATTAGAGTTGAGAGGTGAGGTTTCCTATCCCAAGTCTTAATAATAGTGTAATAGTAAAGCTGGTCAGTATCTGTACACAGTAAGCAATTCAAAGATATATCCCTTCATGCAAAGAATGCAATTAACTTGACTCCCCCTGAAATCAACATGGTTTAGCCCAGGAGTAACTAATTTCAAGCACTTACTTAAGTCTGGATCCAGCCCAATATAACTAAAATAGAAAGACTGTCTCTATTGGATAGGAAACAGTTACAAATGCACCAATTCTATGTTCTCAGATTAGACACCTCAAATATTTCATGATGTTTCCTTCTCCCTTCATTCTCTCTCTCTCCTCACCGCTACTGCCACCTTTCCCTGTTCTGCTCCGTTGTCACCTTCTTGCTTAATGGACAAAAACAAATAGTCAATAGCGCTGTGACTCATCCAAGGACTACAAAATTTATTTATTAATTAAAAATAGCAAAACATCAATATCTCAATATAGAACTGATATCATGAGATATAATATATAGACATTGATGGTTATATTTAAAAGGTAATATACATATAATCCCAACCACAATTCCACTGATGCAAAAACAATGCAGGCAATAACGAAAATGTCCCAGACAAGACAAGCAGGTAACTAAAAATGTATAAATGGAGATTATACAGACCGGTCAACGATTTTAATAGATACTGCTTTTGAAGATTATAGCTGCGGC
>WWET01002796.1:211592-222380 GCA_011038615.1 Limnodynastes dumerilii | reverse complement strand
CCTGTTTAGTACTCCTAGGAACCCTAACACAATACAGATTTCGATATGTACTGGAAATGTTTTCATGGTGGGGTGAGACAGGACAGAATGCGGAGATTGTGTACAATAAGTGGGAAGGGGGGGGAGTATATAGATTGTGCATTTAGGGTGTGCTAAGTGCCCTTCACTGTATCCAGCCTTCCAATACGTCCCTATCTTGAGGAAATCTGAATGCTTCAAAGGCCTGGTGAAACAAAGGCAGCAGGCTGGAGGTCACTCAGGGCTCTATTAAAAAAAAACGATTTGAGGCAAATCGCCACAAATCGCGTGATTTGAGCCTCTGAAGTCAAATTGCGGTATTCACAAAGGCTCAAATCGCGTGATTTGACTGTGAAAAAAATCGCAATGGCAAACATCGCTGGACATCGCGATTCAGAAATCCTCCAGATGTTTGCCATTGAAAAAATAGGAAAAAAAAATTGCTGTATTTACTAAAGGCGATTTGAAGAAATCGCCTTTAGTATGATTTAAAATCACCCCCAAAAAATCATCTTTATAGGAGTCTCTGCTGCAGATGTCCCGTTCTTCTGATGTTGCCAGGACGATGGACAGCTTCTTCTCGGCATCCGGGCTGCTCCTAATGACGTTGAGGTCGCTAGGGGGCAGTCATTTTATAGTGGAGATGACGTCAGTTACATTGGTCCTCTACTGCATTTGACAGGAATGAGTGGTGTGGAATAGGAAGTTGCAGTTAGTGAGAGTGTATCGTCAAGCCTGGGATGAGTGGGTACAGTACAAGCAGTTACAAAGGCAAGGAGGTAAGTCAGATCAAATATTATTAATGGAGTTTATGTGGAAATAATACCAGGTAAGACAAAGGAATCTATGTCCTTTATGGCAGGGATGGCTCACTTCTCGCTGGTGGTAGAAGGCCGTGATTTTCCCAAAAGTTAATAAAGTTGTAAGAGGTTGGGCACAGGTTTGGCTGGCTAGCAATAATGTTAGACACCCTATTAATGTGGCTGTATTACAAAACCTATTAGCTGCTGTTATGAATGTGACCAAGGATGAATTTGAGAGCAGTCTGTTCCAAATTGCTTATTCGTGGGCTTACTTCGGTGCATTTCAAGTTTCTGAATTGGTTACTTCTGGAAAGAAAGCAAAGAATTCTGGCTTACATAAAAAGGACATTGTAATGCATTATGCTAAAATTGCTTGCAAAATTCATAGATCAAAGACAGATCAATTAGGAGAGGGGTGTTGGGTGGCATTATTGGCTGATCCTAATTTAAGTGTGCTTTACAGATGCTCAGCGGCCCTGAGTCGGAGTTGGAAAATAAGAGAGCAAAGTTACTCCTGGGCAAAACCATGTTGATTTCAGGGGGAGTGAAGTTAATTGTATTCTGTGCATACAGGGATATTTTTTTTGCTTTTGCTTACTACACACAGATAGGGGCCAATCCATGGTAACAACCGACAGGAGAATTATGTACAGCTCGTACGTAATTGTCCTGCTTAGAAGGTTGTGCGCATTACATCGACGTAAGGGTCAGCATACATAACAGACATTACATATGCCGGCTCTTACGAGAAATGGGCTTTCCCCTTCTTTACGCATGTTGAATCTCTGACGTGAAGGCAGAGATAGACATGGTAATGAGGGGGGGGGGAGACCCGTTCCGATCAGGTATGTGGCCACAAACATTATCGTAAGAGTTAAGGTAGGAATCTGGACATGCAAGTGTCCGGATTTCCTACTGACAGTGGGGAGTACACGGGGCGTGCACTCCCCGCTACGAGGATGGCCGTAATGACATCGGGCACCCGTAGGTCTGAATCCAGCCCATAGTGGCCAGCTTCCCTTTTACACTGTTATTTAAACTTGGGCTGAGAAACATCATCTCTCAACTCTAATACAGTTTGCAACAGATGAAATATGACTCCCCTGCAATCAACATGGTTTTGCCCAGGTGTAACTTTCCTCTCTTATCTTCAAACTCTGAATCAGGGCCAGAGTTCCTAAAGTCCGAACGCAAGAGACTACTGCACTCTCATGACACTCCCTCTAACATACGGAAGTTAGATGACTTCTGTGTCCTACCTTAACTACCTAACTTAACAATGATGTCTGCGGAGAATGCTCAGACGTACAGAAACACCTGCCCCTGCCCACACTACGTGAATTCCTATGTACAGAGGGCTGTCCTGCCCTAACGTACAGAACTCTGAACGTACAGCAATGAATTCAGTGGGTCCAGAGTTCCAATGCATAACATCTTGAATGCACAGTGTGCTTGCAAAGCCCGACCTATGCACACAGGGCCGGATCCACAAATAGGAAAGATTGCCCAATTGCTTAAGTGGACTGAATGGACTGGAGGGCGCATGCATCTAAGCTGAAAGGGGCTGTGTTTCCCCTCCACCCGATAAGGTGGGCGGGGAGGAAGCATGTTAATTGTACAGTGTGGGTGTCACCTCCCACCTATGAGTGGTCGGATAGTCCTCTGATCTGCAAGTGTGACGTAAGGTTGCCTTATGGTTGCCATAAGGTAAAGTCATATTTGTTACGCAAGAGAGAGGGGAGTAATAGGGGGAGGTCACAGACAGAGCAGGGGCTAGATTTACTAAGGTCGATTTGTGTAAAATCACCAGAGATTGCAGTAATTTACCAGCAATTTTGTAATTGCTGGATTTACTAAAGCAAAATCTCCACAAACTCGTGAGAGATGAGTGGAGATTTAAATCGCCGGTGTTGAAATCTCTCTGGCGATTTTTTGCATGAGTGACATACAAATCTCTGGATTTACTAAGGGGGAGATTTAGTAAATTGCCAGAGATTTGCTGTCAACTCTCCCGAGTTAATTCGGATGGGGGTGAGTGTCGATTTCATAAAAATCAGCACTCACTTTGCTTTGTTAAGCCCCCATCACCTGTGAAAAAAAATGATAAAATGTGTTAAAAAAAAAATGGCTACCGCTTCAACCACTTCATCCTTGGCATGCAGCTGCCTATAGTACTATAAGGCAAAGCATGCTCATCTATGTTGCCCGACAACGCTCATCTTGACGGCTGCTGGGACACTCCTTGTTTCGGATGGCGACGTCCTCCTCTTACTGCAGAGTTCCTCCGGCGAATGACATATGTCATGCCAGGGGCCTCATTTATAACCTCAGGCACGACATCCTCTGACATTATGACGTGCCTGAGGTTATAAATGAGGTCCCTGGCATGACATATGTAATTTGCCGGAGGAACTCTGAAGGAAGAGAAAGACGTCTCCATCGAAAAGCAAAAAGAAGTGTCCCAGCAGCTGTCAAGATGAGCGTCGCCGGGCAACATAGATGACTACACTGTGAGCATCATAAATAATTTGGACATTGGTGTTTAAAATGTAAAAAATGCAATTTATGTGTTATTTTGTATTTTTAATATTAAGGGATTTTATTGCAAGTATTTCAAACAGGATATATGTTTAAAAAGGATATCTTATTGGGGACATATGCTAAGATATTTAGGGACCTATTGGAACGGCTGCTTAGCTATTTAGGGACCTATAGGAATGGATACTTAACTAGTTAGGGACCTATAGGAACGAATGCTTAACTAGTTAGGGACCTAAGGGGGCATCTTCTATTATTAATAGATCGAGGACACATTTACTTTTAGAAATAGGACCGAATCTTAGTTTCATTATGTACACAATGCCATTTTTTTTTATTACACATTAACGGACACAATGGGCCTGATCCAGAACTACGCATCGGAGAGAATTTACGTGTGGCGGAGACGTAAATTCGCAGTTTAGAACGCACTGCGCATGCGCACCATAGAAAATACGCACATTCACGTAGCGTAATTGTGAACGTATGGGCCATTCACGTATGTGTCACGTAAATACTTACGTGTGGGCGTGCCTAATTTACGTTCCTCCAAAATACGTCTGAAATACGTGAAGTAGGCGGGGGGTGGTATTTAAAGTGTACAGTATGGGCGTGCTAAGCTGCGTACGTTCACGTAGTCTATACGTTCGTTAGCGGACGTACGCTGTTACGTGTGAAAAAGTTAAGGTAGGGTTTGGGCAGCGTATCTTGACAAAATACGTACGTGCAAGGGGTGTGCCGAGGGGAAGGTAGCGAACTTACATGCACGAAAATACGCTCCGTGAATAAACGTACGGCACACGTAGTTCTGGATCTACCCCAATATGGCATTCTGTCGCTTAGAGTACTAAAACACAATGCATGCCCTGCAATACATAGGAATGCTTTGTCTTTTAGTACTATAGGCAGCAGCATGTCAAGGGAGAAGTGCTTGCAGTGGCAGACATTTTTTTATTTTTTTTTCTGGCCAGGAACTCCAGCGAGGTTAAACTAAACTCACTGGAGTTTAATCGCAACACATCGCTGGAGTTTAAAAATCGCCCCACAAAATCACCCCTTAGTAAATCCTGAGCTTTGGGGGGAAAAATCGTCCCTCAACTCCAGCGATGTGGGGCGATTTTATGGGGGCGATTTAAATCGCCCTTAGTAAATCTAGCACCAGGTCTGGATCCAGTCCATAGTACATGAATGAGAATGACTACAGACTTCCTTACGCTACATACAGCAGTGTGCAGTACCATTATATCCGCAACGGAGCGCAGCCAACAGATGCTGCCTATGTGTAGTTCAGAGCTCCTCGTGTCTATGTGTAGGAGATACACATGGGGGTGAGAAGAGGCTCTCAAATCGTAGAGTAGTGGTCCTGCTGGCGGATACACAATCCACACATTGGAGACCAGGGGAGAGTACCCAGGGGGGAGTGCCCAGGGTGGAATACCCAGGGGGGAGTGTCCTGCTCTCTGACATGCGGACTTGTGAATCACAATTCCATACAGTATCCTATGCAGGGGGGGTTGCCATATGGAATTCAATAGCAAGAGTGAATGCGGTCCAGTGTGTGTAAGTCAGTAGGGGTAACTAATTCTGTATCCAATTCAATCTATTTCTGACAATGATGAAACATTTGATATAAAATCTCTGATAAAAGTACAATGTTTATGCTTTAAATATAAAAAAGTAGTAGGGTTACCTATAGGCGCTACAATGGGAGGAAACTGATAGTCTGGGAGTATTTGCTAGACTACCTATATAAAAAAAAGAAAGCATAAAGTATATGACAGCGCTAAATATAGTAAAGAAATTAGAAAAGGTCTGGCTTTGATAAAGGACATACAAAAACGGCAATCTAACACTTGCTTACGCGTTTCGTCTGTACCAGCGGACTTTCTCAAAGCAGTGTCAATGACTCCCAGGTTGCCGTATAAATTAGGGAAAACACATATGTTGCATAATTGCTTAATCAGCTGACGTCATTCCGCAGTTTGTTTCTCCTCTCCATATAATATGTTATCAAGTAAGATTATTTAGTCTCTTGTAAGGTTTCAAAATAGTGGAGACGGAGACGGAGCTCTTACAATACAATTTATTGACCCAGGCGAGATCGTCTACTTCCTCTTCAAAGGGTGGCCACCCGCTTATTACTATCATACCATAGGACTCTACCAGACTGCTTGGAGGATCGGGACACCTTCATCTATTCCCGAGGATCGGGTAATTCCCAGTCCTATTATACTCGGCTGCCAATATATATACCTCTCCCATTATCCACCTAGGAAATTATTCTCTACCTATACTCTTAACTACAATATCATCCTATCTACCTCAAGTCCATTACCTCCTATATGTTATATATACATATATTTTTATTGGTTTCCACAGTTTTAATAATTTATTCAATAAATTTGTCATTTACATCAGATTGCCGTTTTTGTAGGTCCTTCATCAAAGCCAGACCTTTTCTAATTTCTTTACTATATTTAGCACTGTCATATACTTAATGTTTATGCTTTGTTTCAGTCAGTCATCCATAAACTTATCAGCAGAGACTATGTACTTTCCTTGTACACATTTACATTGTGCAACTCTTTTATATTTTATATATGTTTGTGTAACGTCCCATCAGGATTTTGTAACAGACATTTATTTGCACACCTTAGCACCAGTGCCAGATTAAGGGGGGGCACAGGGGGCAAGTGCCCCCTGCCCCCCTCTCCCTGAGGCTCCCCACCACCTGTGATCTCCAAAAAATAAAAAAAAACAACTTACCTTCAGCCGACGGCATCCAGCTTCCTCCTAAACCTTGCAGAGTCGGACTGGCCAGCAGTGAAGCCGGGGGGTAGAGCATTCACGGAACACTCCTGCACACTCCATGTACAGAGCTGGCTGTGCTATGCACAGCCATGGCTCTATTCATAAGACGCAAGCTTAATTCTGCAGAGCACGCGCCATGGAGGACAAAGCCGGAGGAGAGGCAGTAAAGGTAAGTTTTTTTTAATAGAGTTTTTATAAAGTTTTTAAAGTGGTTGGGGTTATCTGGACAAAGAATAAGAGGCAATAAGCTTGAATGGACACATAGGGGGTAATAAGGGTGAATGAGCACAGAAGAAAGAGGCACAAAGGCTTGTTGGAAAAACAAAAAGAAGGAGCAATAAGGCTGCCTGGGCACAATTAAAGAGGGGCAATTAGATTGACTGGACACAGAAAGAGGGGACAATAAAGCAGGATGGCCACAAAGGGGGAAAAAATACTGCAGGGAAACAGGAGAAAGGGGCAATAAAGCTGGTTGGACACAAAGACAGAGAGGTATAAGGCTGGCTGGATGGACAAAAATAAAGAGGTGGTAATAAGATTGGCTAGATACATAGAGGGGGCAATAAGACTGGTTGGACACAGAAGCTGCAGGCAGTAAGGCTGGTTGAATACACAGGAAGGGCAGTATAAAGCTGACTGGACACAGAAATAGGTTATAAAGCTGACTGGACACAGAAATAGGTCAATACGGCTGGCTGGACAAATAAGGGGGAACAATAAAGTTGATTGGACAAAAATAAAGAGGGGGGAATGAGGCTGGCTGGACACAGAAGAAGGGGGCAATCAGGTTAACTGGATACATATAAAGATGAAATAAGGCTGGTTGGACACAGAAGGAGGGGCAATAAGGCTGAGTGGACACAGAAGAAGGAACAATAAGGCTGGGTGGACAAACAAAAGAAGAGGTCAATAAGGCTGACTGGACACAAATAAAGATGGAGGCAATAAGGTTGACTGAACACAGAAAGGAGGGGGGTATTAATGCTGAATAGACAAAGAAGGAGGTGGCAGTAAGGCAGGGTGAACACACATAAAAAGGTGGCAATAAGATTGGCTGGGTACTAAGAGGGGGCAATAAAACTGGTTGGAAACAGAAGGAAGGGGCAATGGGCCTGATTCAGACCTACGCATGAGAGCGGAGCGTATTACCGCTTCAGCGTAAAAACTTTCACTCCCATGACACTCCCCTTACCTTTATCTCCGTACGTGGGCTGAACCCTACCTTAACTTTTCCCGGCATCAGTACAAATTTTCGTAGCGACGCGCTGATCGTACCGGACTAAGCACGCCCATACTGTACAATTTAAATGGCTCCCCCCATCTACATTCCCTAACTCCAGCGTCCGTACTAACTTCGTAATTGAAACACGCCCGTCGTTGGAAAATACGCAAACAATACGGACGCCTGAATCGCTGCTACGAAAAGGTCTTTGTCACTCTGCAAATGCAGGGGACACAGAATGAAGGGGCACAGTGTAATAATTATGGGATACAAAATGAAGGGTCACAGTGTAATAATTATGGGGATACAGAATGAAGAGTCATTGTAGTAATTATGAGAATAGAGAATGAAGGGTCACAGTATAATAATTATGAGTAAACAGAATGTAGGGTCACAGTGTAATAACTATGGGTACACAGAATGAAGAGACATTGTAGTAATTATGAGAATAGAGAATGAAGGGTCACAGTGTAATAATTATGGGGATACAGAATGAAGGGTCACAGTGTAATAATTATGGGGATACAGAATGCAGGGTCACAGTGTAATAATTATGGGGATGCAGAATGAAGGGCCACAGTGTAATAATTATGGTATACAGATTGAAGGGTCACAGTGTAATCATTATCAGTAAACAGAATGTAGGGTCACAGTGTAATAATTATGGGGACACAGAATGAAGGGGCACAGTGTAGTAATTATGAGAATAGAGAACGAAGCGTCACAGTGTAATAATTATGGGGACACAGAATGAAGGGTCACAATGTATTAATTATGGGGACACAGAATGAAGGGTCACAATGTAATAATTATGGGATACAGAATGAAGGGTCACAGTGTAATAATTATGGGGATACAGAATGCAGGGTCACAGTGTAATAATTATGGGGATGCAGAATGAAGGGTCACTGTGTAATAATTATGGGGACATAGATTGAAGGGTCACAGTGTAATAATTATGGGGACACAGAATGAATGGGCACAGTGTAATAATTATGGGATACAGAATGAAGGGTCACAGTGTAATAATTATGGTATACAGATTGAAGGGTCACAGTGTAATAATTATGGGGACACAGAATGAAGGGGCACAGTGTAATAATTATGGGGACACAGAATGAAGGGTCACAGTGTAATAATTATGGGGACACAGAATGAAGGGGTACAGTGTAATAATTATGGGGACACAGAATGAAGAGGCACAGTGTAATAATTATGGGGATACAGAATGAAGGGTCACAATGTAATAATTATCAGTAAACAAAATGTAGGGTCATAGTGTAATAACTATGGGTACACAGAATGAAGAGACAGTGTAGTAATTATGAGAATAGAGAACAAAGGGTCACAGTGTAATAATTATGGGGATGCAGAATGAAGGGTCACAATGTAATAATTATGAGAATACAGAGTGAAGAGGCACAGTGTAATAATTATGAGGACACAGTGAAATAATTATGGGGATGCAGAATAAAGGGTCACAGTGTAATAATTATGGGATACAGAATGAAGGGGCACAGTGTAATAATTATGGGATACAGAATGAAGGGTCACAGTGTAATAATTATGGGGATACAGAATGAAGGGGCACAGTGTAATAATTTTGGGAATACAGAATGAAGCGTTGCAGTGTAATAATTATGGGGTATAGACACTTTGCTCTTAATTTTAGATCATAGGGCCCCCCCCCCGGTCTCAAGTACCCCAGGCCCCCCGAAGCCTTAATCCGGCTCTGTTTAGCACATCACTGGCTTAAATTATCTGCAGTTGCTGATTACAGGGATTAGTTAGATGGGGACCCAGCCCACATAGTGGGATCCTTTATAAACTCCCAATTTTATGAGAGACAGCACATACCCCAGGCAGAAGCATGAAATACAGAGCTCTCTGTCTTATCCTGCTATGTGGGACTATTGTGTCCTATGCACAACAAATGTATTATTTTTCCTCCTATCTTTCCTTTCTGTATAGTACAGACTCCCTTTAGATCTATGCAACAAATCTCTTTAAAACTTAATAAATCTACTGAAATTATTAATTTTGTATAATAACAGTGTAATAATTATGGGACACAGAATGAAGGGCCACAGTGTAATAATTATGAGGACACAGAATGAAGGAACACAGTGTACTAATTATGAGGACACAGAATAAAGGAACACAGTGTAATAATTATGAGGATACAAAATGAAAGGTCACAGTGGAATAATTATGAGGATACAGAATGAAGGGTCACAGTGTAATAATTATAGGACACAGAATGAAGCATCGCAGTGTAATAATTATGGGGACACAGGGGACATGGGGACATATGGGGACACAGAATGAAGGGGCACAGTGTAATAATTATAGGGACACAGAATGAAGAGGCACAGAGTAATAATTATGAGGATACAGAATGAAGGGTCACAGTGTAATAATTATGGGATACAGAATGAAGGGTCACAGTGTAATAATTATGGGGATACAGAATGAAGGGGCACAGTGTAATAATTTTGGGAATACAGAATGAAGCGTTGCAGTGTAATAATTATGGGGTATAGACACTATGCTCTTAATTTTAGATCATAGGGCCCCCCCGGTCTCAAGTACCCCAGGCCCCCCGAAGCCTTAATCCGGCTCTGCTTAGCACACCACTGGGTTAAATTATATGCAGTTGCTGATTACAGGGATTAGTTAGATGGGGATCCAGCCCACATAGTATAATCCTTTATAAACTCCCACCTCTCAGAGAGGCAGCACATACCCCAGGCAGAAGCATGAAATACAGAGCTCTCTGTCTTATCCTGCTATGTGGGACTATTGGGTCCTATGCACAACAAATGTGAGTATTATTTTTCCTCTTATCTTTCCTTTCTGTATAGTACAGACTCCCTTTAGATCTATGCAACAAATCTCTTTAAAACTTAATAAATCTACTGAAATGATTAATTCTGCAGAATATGACACAGCATGTACTCATATTTACAATATCAAGTAAAAACACAATTATAAAGAATTTAGATTTGTAGCAAAATAAAGGCAGAGATGCCTTTAAAAAATTCTACACACCCCATTTAGTGTTGTATCTACTCTTAACACTTAAGTGCCCTAGGTTCTTAAAAAAAGGGAGAAGTGACGGACAGGAAGCTCTAAGGTGCGTATAGGCAGTATATGTCTTGATTTTGTACTGTAAAGCAGTGTATATCTAGATTGTGTAGTTTAAGGCAGTGTATGTCTAAACATAAACTGCCTTGCACTACATAATCTAGACATACACTGCCTTACACTATACAATCTAGACATACACTGCCTTACACTACACAAGCTAGACACACACTGCCTTACACTACACAAGCTAGACATACACTGCCACACACTACACAATCTAGACATACACTGCCTTACACTACACAA